>LPNX010926259.1:969133-1080093 GCA_001517045.1 Pseudotsuga menziesii | reverse complement strand
GGGGGTGTTTTTGGTGTTTTTTTTGCAAAAATCATCGTTTTTATGGGTAGAGTTCTCGTTCATAGTATATAGTTCTCATTTCATAGTATAAGTGGTTTCATTTGGTGCATGACATAGGGGGAAGCTTCTAGGACCCTCCCAATTTTCTTCATGAGAAAATCCCAAACAAGAATATGGTTGGATAAAACTAACCACTGCAAAACTATGCATTTAAGAGGACACTTAATTTTTCAAATGACAGAGTGTCACCAATGATGGATGGGAAAAACTTGTAGAGACTGCAAGATATGGTAACCCAATTTTGACACTATATACCGCCTTTAGGATTTTTAGAACACATACGTTCATCCATCTTTTCTATAATTCAGATATTGGAGACCTTTGGAGATTTAACATATTCATCCCACGCATGTCTAAAGTCCCTTCTTTTAATGCCAATTTGATCAGCTGGTAGCGAAGCTTGAGAAAAGTAAGTGGGATGTATGGGGTCATGTATTTGGTACAAATGAAAGATACCTTGGCCCCGTAGGTATTCAACTGATTGCATAGGGAGAAGGTGATTACTAGAACCCCCTATTAAGGGATCATTAGAGAGAATTTGAGGTAAAAAATGGGCCTCAAAAGGACCAAAATGTACTATAAAAATCAACCAATTACATTCTAGTATATGACATCATCCCCCATGGTTGAGGTGGCATTGCATGAGTTAAGAATGCTTATTTGTCACATTTTCTATGTTGGATGAAAACCCATAGTTAACAAAGGTAGTGGTACAAGTACTTTTAAGTCATAAAGTAAAGTACTCACAATAAAAGTCATTTCACACTTTCTCATAAAATAATATTATTGTTATTTTCAAGTAAAGTACTCACAATAAAAGTCATTTCACACTTTCTCATAAAATAATATTATTGTTATTTTCAAGTAAAGTACTCACAATTCACTTTCTCATAAAACAATATTATTGTTATTTTCAAGTAAACTACTCATAATTCTTAAAAATGTCTTCTCGCATTCTTTTTCTTTTCATATTTTTTTATAAAATAATATATTGTTATTTTCATGTTTTTTAATTTTAAGTTATATATTCACTCAATTTGATTTAACATCATAATGTCAAACTAATATATATATATAATCTTGTACTTTTAAAATAAATTAAATTCATGAATAATATCGATATGAAAGATGTATGTTAATTATGAATGAATTATATATATATTGAATCATACGCATTCATTTATATCATGTTGGAATGTATAAAACAACATGTTGATATGATAAATGTTTATATGATTATAACTTTATTATAAATTTTTTTTGACAAAAAAATTATTATAAATTTTTAATAGTTAATTTTATAGAATAATCTGCAAATTATGTTGTTATAACTTGTTAAATATTACTTAATAATAATGTCATTATAATAATAATTATAATAAATGTTATCATGTTAGTTTTAATAGTAAAAATATTTTAAAATTTTAATGATTAATAAAATTAATTAATCTATTTATATTTAATTTGAAATTATAACATAATGTGTACAACTGTATTATGACGCATTTTTTTAACAAATTAGTAACATTGTTTTTTTACGTATATATTTTGTATTTATAAATTTTTTAGTTGCAAGGAGTGGAAATAATTTTCTTAGATAAGTATTTATATTATAAAAATATTTTGAAAATGTATAAATATTTTTTTAATAATTTATTTTCGTCTATAAAAAAAATTAGAATAATTTATTCTTCAACTAATAAATTAAAAGAATTTATGCACCACCATTCACTCATTAAGTTAATATGATATATTATTTATTCACAACTTTTTTATTGCTAAAAATTAATATAGATTAAAATCAACTAATAAATTAAAAAAATTTATACACAAGTTTTGACTTATTTAGTTAATAAGATATATTATTTGCTCGTAAATTTTTTATTGCAAAAAAAATATACATAACTTTTTATTGCTAAAAACAATATACATTAAAATCTTATATACTAATATGGCATATTTTCATAATGTATAAATATTTTTTTAATAATTTATTTAAGAATAAATTAAGTCTTATATTATTTTCTATAAGAGATTTAACTATAACATTCATTTACAATAAAATGAATATATAAAAAAAATATGATTTTGATATTAATTTATTCTAATGATGCAATAAATATTATAATAATATTGTTAAAATTTTACATGTAAATAAATCTCAATTAAATCACATTAAAATTAAATTGATGAGGAATGCACTAAATACAAAAAGTCAACATAAATTAAAAAAATAACTCCTAAAAATAATTTTTTTGTTTAATTTCATTTACAAGTTCAAGACAAATAAATGCTAAAGGACAATAATTTTTTTGGGAATTTACAATGAATCTTAGTCACATCATTGCAGAGTTATTTTATTAATTTTATTTATAGTCAATTTAGAAAATTAACTCAACCATGGTTATTTATATTGTGCATAAAAAGTAGTGTAGGAGGTGAGTTGTCATATATACCTACCCCATAAAACCCCTAACTTGTAATATTTTAATATATCTTATATTTTTGTAGTACATATCTTAGGAGGCCCATTTTTGACCTCAAATTCTCTCTAATGCTTGACTGGTCCTAACCTTACGACCACTTCGATGTTCCATTCCATCCATTCACCTATGAGATCAAATGCATGTAACGTGGCTTTGCACATAATGGAGATATTCATGTGTGGATTTTCCTTAGAGCGAAACCATTCTTCCACATATAAAAGAGAAATGTACTTGTTGATAACAATAGTGCTCCATAGACCTTCGCCTTTCAAAATACTCCACACCCCCTTCACAGCCAAAGCTTTGGAGAAACAATTTAGATCCTTTATTCCCGAACAACCCATGTGTTTTGTCCATGCAATGGATGACCATGATGCCCAGTGGAAGGCCGATCCCTCATGTGTGCCACCCATATGGAATTTTAACATATTTTTCTGATCTGATCCAATATTCCATTGGGAACATATGCCATTGAAAACGAGTATACGTGCATATATTCTAAGACATACTTAACCAGGATGAGTCTACCACCCCTAATGAGCCATCTATTACACCATAACTGGAGCCTTTTCTCAATATTTGCGATGAGCCATGGCCAATCCTTCTTCTTATATGCATTAGATTTGAAAGTGTAACCCACGTAGACAAGACCATCATCAATGCTCACCAGAGGAGGAGATAACTATCCACAGATCTAATCTTTTTCATCCAAAGATATATTTAATATTGAAATAGAGGATTTTTGGATGTTACTAAGCATACCTGTAGCTGCAGAAAAAAGGTCCAAAAATCCTTTGATGAGTAGTATCTCTCTTCTACTTCCATTGGAGAATATTAGGATGTCATCAACAAAAAAGAGATGTGATATATAGATATGAGCATTAATATGAATTCCTTTATAGGAGCCATTTGATTAGGCTTGCAAGATCAATCTGCCAAGTCCTTCCACCACCAGAAGGAAGGGAAAAGGAGCCAATGGGAAACCTTGTCTAATGCCTGTCCCTTGCCTGAATAAAGGAGAAGTTGATCCATTGATAAGCACAACAAAATATACAGTGCAAACAAATGACATAATCCAGTTGACCATTTGAAGGATGAAACCAATTTGGAGGAGAACGAGTCATAAATATAACCAATTTACTCTATCGTAATCCTTAGATAAATTAGATTTTATGATGGCCACATGGAGGTGTATGATATTCATTGAGTGAAGAACCTATTTTGTCATTCCTACAACATCATGAATTTGACGCCCTGCAAGAAAGGAAAATTGTTCCTGTGAGACAGAAGTAGATAGAATATTCTTAATCCTGAGCACTATGATCTTTGCAATGATCTTGTATACCCAATTGCATAACGAGATAGGTATGCAATTTTCCAATGACAGAGTAGTCACATTTTGGGATTATAGCGATGAAGGTGGAATTGAAGGCTGCCAGGATGTTACTATAAACTTCGGATTCCTCTAAACCTAATGTATCCCAACTCAAAAAGATCCATAAAGGTTGTGAAAAATTCAACTGGCCATCCATCAAGGTCTAGGATTTTGTCCCTTTGGAGAGACTAGATAGCTTCCCTGAGCTCTTCCAGTGTAATATTATCCATAAGGACTTGGTTTTGTTCACCATTAACATATGTGGAATATAAAGCAATGATCATCATCATATATGCAATAGAGGCATTATCATCCTCTTTATAAAGACTGCTAAAATGTTGCACACCAACATCATATAGTTTCTCAAAACTAGAAACTTTGACCCCATCATGGTTGATGAGTTTCTTGGTCTAGTTAGTAATGTGCCTATGTTTAATGAATCGATGAAAAAAATTGGTATTCTCATCCCCTTTCTGCATCTAGATAGCTGGACTCTTGAGGCACCATAATTGTCATTATCAGCTAATAATTTGTTTTGTTTTGTTCCCAATTATAGGAAATCATGCTTCACATAGACAATACACAACCCAGTTGGGTTCATAGCATGGAAATCATGAATATCTCTTTCCACCGCTTCAAGTTACACACTCCTTTCCTTTCTTTTATCTAAAACCCATCACATACTTTTCACTTTCAGATTCTTTGGGTTTTGTAGAAATTGGATAGCTACTAACGCTCAAAGAGAAGGATTGTAAGGGGTCTATGATCTTCTAATCATCTGACATAAGTCTAAATCCTCCATCCAAATAGCACCGAACTTATAGGGATTAGGTGAGTTATGATCCATAACAGATATATCCAATAGGATTAGGAATGGTTTGATTCACCTTCCGGTGCTACCCACTGTTTGATGCTTGAAGCATTTTGGATGAAATCCTCCAAGATAAGGAAGTGGTCTAGCATTTTTTGTTGTGGAGGCCTGGATGACTATCATATTCCTCCAAGTGGGGAGGATTTTAGCTGGGACAATATCAAAAAGACGTTTATCCTCCAACCTTCTAATGAAATAAGCAGTAAGGGGGTCTTTGTGGGCGGTCATGCCCCATATTTCTCTGTCACTCAATGTAAAGTTAAGGTCTCCTCCAATTATAATTATGTCTTGGGTGAGGATATGGATGTTGAAAAAATTATACTAGAAATCAAACTTGTTGATATGGGGAGCATATATATTGATCGGATTAAATCAATGACCCAACTCTCTATATAACAGAGAAACCCCCACGACTAATGCCAAACCCCATGAGTTTATATTAAGAAAAACACTCTTAATCCATCCCACCAGATATTCTTGTTGTTCCTATACTAGCAAAGTCCCAAACGGGTAACAGAGATTTGAGGTCATTGATGAGATCATCACCTCTATGAATAGTTTCCTGGAGGAAAATGAAGTGAAGTTTTTCTCTTTCAACAAGTCTCTTAAGAGCAAGCCTTTTATATGGAAGACCCAAACCCCGCCATTTGTAGGAGAGACCCCTCAATTGATACCCTGCATCTAGAAAAGATGAGTCTCAGAGACTTTTTAAGAGATGTTTGAACTATATCTAAACTCTTGGATGGCTTGTTCATGCACTGAGGCTAGTGCATACCTACGTCCCCTAGTCTAGGAGAGGACTTCAACTGGATAGATGCTGACTTGTTGTAGATTCCTAATGAGAAAACATGGTGATTTTGGGACCGAAGGTCGTAGCTTCTTTGTGGAAGGGTTGAAGAGGGGGTAATAATGGATGGGATATGGTTCAAGGATGTTGGTTCAGAGATAAAGGAGTGGTTCTTTGATCCTACAAGGGTTTGGATATATATTCTTGTTGGGGGGAGGTGGTTAAGGATGGCTATAGGGATAACCGAGAGGTTTCTATAGGAGAAGGGGTTTGAAGATATAAAGGAGAGGGTAACTTATGTTCAAACAAGGTAATCTAGGTGATCTCCGAGGAAGTGGTTTCATTCTCCAAAGTTGTCAGGTTGGAAGGTATCTTAGCAATGGAGGGGGGACAAGAAAAATACTAGGGGGAGGGGTCCAATTACCCTAGGAGGGGATCACATGGGGGAAAGGGCCAGTAGCATAGGGTTTTAAGATATAATATGTAAGCAAACACTGCGGAGTCTCGACTAGGGAATACGTACCTGATAAAAATGGTTGTTGCGATTCAGTGAATAAGGAGGAAGATTAAATACCTTCTGTTAAATCACCCAAAAGATAATCGTCAAAATTTTCATAAATATGTCTCACAAGATGTGCTTCCAATGACTATAGAGGACATGAGTAGCACTAAGGGTGGAAACAATTGAATTAGGTGTGTATGGAAACAACTCTTCATAAACTAGAATGGGAGGTGAAAACTCATAAATCTGCTGAGGCCATGTAGATATGGGGACCTTCTTGGTATCTACTCATGAACAATGAAACCCTTGACTACACTCCTCTTCCAGGTGGTCATGTTCATGGCATATGTTACAACGAAAAGGAGTACCAAAATAACTAGTAAGTTGAGAGAAGGAGTGTGAGCCCACAAACAAGTCGATATCAACGAGAATTCCTTCCCAGAGATCAATGTCCACCAAGATTCAGGAAATGGTCTTCAAACCAATGTCATGGAAACTATGACCACTGAGATGAAAGAACCAATGTCATCCCCAATTTGTCTAAAAGTCGCTTTTGTCCAAAAAATCGGGCGAAGACTAGACAATTTTGCTCAGATACGACACTTGAACTGTTTCTCTCTCCTCGCATTAAAGAACACAGACCACTTTTTCATATGTAGGGTAGTGGGTCCCCAAAACTAGATACCTTTAGGAATAGATACTGCTTCATGCTTAGAGGAAAAAGTAACAACAAATCACCAACGAGTAAGTTGGAAAAATTTTGGACTTACACCCAAAGGAACGGTCCAACAGTAAAAAACCTAGTGCCTGAAATGAGCAAGGGTCATAAATTTACCATATAAGCGCCCTAGTAAGGATCTATCAGACAGATTAGCTGCTTCAAAAAAAATCTACATCTTCTCCCAAGGAAAGTGCTTATGGTTTAACTTTTCTTCAAACACATTTCTTAGAAGCTTTCACTGGCGCAGAGATATCCTAGAGAGGCAGAGCAGGTTGTAACAAAGGGTTGTAATGTGAATATGAAACCCTACACACCACTATTCTTGGGGGATGTGAGTGAATAGAGACTTGAAAAGAGGAAGGATCAACAACCCTATCTTGATAATCCAACCCGACTGATGGTCCTGATGCAAACAAAATAATTTTGGAAAAGACTAAAACCTATGGAGAATTGTGTGTAAGCTTATGGATTTGAACTATGTAGAAATTTATAAATGACTGACGCGTTTCGGGTGGGCCCTCCACCCATCTTCAGGATCATTTGAAGCTATGACACAATATAAAAGAAGAGGGTAGATCAGAATCATTTGAAGCTATGGCACAATATAAAGGAAGAGGGTAGTGGAGTATATATAGAAAATTAAAAACTAGCCATTAATTATAAAAAAGTATAGATAAAAATGTTAGGGTTAAATTTGAGAAAAATAAGGTTGACAAAGTTTATAATATAATAAAATAAATAAATTATTTTATTAAAGAAATATTTATTTTATTTTTATTTTAAACTTAGGTAGAGAAAAGTCACAAGTTAAAAAGATTAAAAGAAATAAAAAAGATGGATAAAGTTATTTAATCTATTAATTTAAATATAATAGTTGAAAATATTCAAATGAGTAAAAATGAGGGTTAATTGGATAATCAATAGTAATTGTTTTAGTTTAAAATATAGTTAGAACTAAAATAAAAACGAAAAATATATATACATATACATATACATATACATATACATATACACACACACACACACACACACACACACACACACACACACACATATATATATATATATATATAAGAATAATTAAATATAAAGGGAGAAATTGAAAGTGGAGTAAAAAGAGGGAATTAAGGGTTTGACTTAATTGAAGACATCATAAAAATCTAAAAAGAAGAGGTTAATTAAGAAAAGATAGAAATGTAAGTATTGATAACATATAAATTAATTAATTAAAATAAGAATACATAAAATAAAATAAAAATAATAAAAACCTAGGGTGAAAAAGTAAGAAAGAAAGAGTAGAGAATAAATGAGTAAGGTATCAATATGAGTAAGTTGATGGATTAGAAGTCTCAAACAATGACTTAGTTTATAGCCATCTTCTCGATTAAAGTTGTTAGGATGTTTTTTCAGTTTTGATGGCTTCTCTAATGAGTCTTGATGAATAATGAGAAGTGGAGGCAAGGATTTTAGTTTGATCGAAGCAAATGTGATGTTTAGACTTGAAAGAGTGTTCAACAATTGCAGTTTTGTTAACTCGATTATGATTGGATGTACATGTTTGTCCAATGTCGGTTTTCCCACATGAACAAGGAATTTGGTAGACGACCTGGGATAGGAAGGGGTTGGATTGATATTTAGCGCTCGTAAATAATTGTTTAAGGGTCTTATAGGGTTTAAATATGGTTTTGATGTTCTTTTTAATTAAAAGTTTAGAAATGTGATCTATGATTCCATGAATATAGGGAAAAGAGAGAATTGAAAGGGGTGGTGGGGAGGGTTTGGGGGGCTTGGGATTGGGATGTAGGACTTGTTGAAAAGTTTTTTTTAATGAAGTATCTAGAGTACCCATTGGTCATGAGGGATTTAGTAAGGTGCGCTCTTTCTTGATTAAGATGCTGGGGGTCAGAGATTCAAACTGCTCTGGTGATCAAAGTTTTGAGGACACTAAATTTTTGAGAAGGGTGGTGATGGGAGTGGGCACGGAGATAACGATCGATGTGGTTTTTTTTGATACACTTGATAAGAGAGAGAGCCACCTTGTTGTCAGGTGACCAAGACATCTCTTCTTCAAAAAGTATTTAGTTATGCAATTGTTCCTCATTATCTCCAAGTTGAGAATATATTGTGTTCTATTGAATCTATTACTAGCCATCTCCCATCCCATGAAGTTGAAGAAATTCGAAAAGATTGCTCCCAAATCTTAAAATTTGCCAAGCTTCCTAAATCCAATCTTCCTAAAGAGGAACTCTTGGCTCTTAAAAGACTTAATTCCAACCTTGGAACTATCATCATAAATGAAGATAAAGGTAATGCAACTATCATGATGAACTCTTTGGATTATGAAAACAAATTACTAGATCTCCTCTCTTCGTCTTCTTATAAACCTCTTTCCTCCAATCCTTTTACCAAGATTACCAATCTAGTTTATGAAGCTATTAATTCTTGTTCACTTGACCCCTTACTCAAGAATCACATTCTTCCCCACAATCCCCAACACCCCAAAATTGATGTCCAACCTAAAATCCATAAGAAAGACATCCCTCTTCGACCCATTGTCAATGCCATCGATCCCCCTAATTATGCCCTCTCTTGTTTCCTTGCCAAGAAACTAAAACCCTTCATGGGGAATACCCAATATTTCATTAAAGACTCTTTTGATTTTATCCACCAAACTTGGAACCTACACCTTGATGATCACGATCTCATGGTACTTTTTGATGTTGTTTCTCTCTTCACAAAAATCCTGGTTCTTGAAGCTCTCAACATCATTTCCCAATTTGTGGGTAAGGAAACTCTTCATCTTATTGAAATTTGTCTCTCCTATACTCTTTTCTGTTTCAAAGGTAAATTTTATGAACAAACTAAAGTCACTACCATGCGATCTTGTTTATCCCCTATTGTTGCCAACATATATATGGAAAACTTTGAAACACTGGCCCTTAACTCTTTTTCCTTGAAACCAAAATGTTGGTTTAAGTTTGTAGACGATATGTTTGTTATTTGGCCACACAGACACACCTCCCTTGACAAATTTCACAATCACTTAAATAACATTTCACCTCACAATAATTTTAGCATGAAAATCCAACAAGATGACTCCATTCCCTTTCTTGATGTCTTGGTTACCCAAAAACAAGGTGGCTTTCTCTCTTATCAAGTGTATCGAAAAAATACCCATAGCGATCGCTACCTCCACGCTCACTCCCATCACGACCATTCTAAAAAAATTGTTCTCCTCAAAACTTTAATCACCAGAGCAGTTCGAATCTCTGACCCCCAACATCTTAATCAAGAAATAACGCACCTTACTAAATCCATCATGACCAATGGGTACTCTAGATACCTCATTAACAAAACTTTTCAACAAGTCCTGCATCCAAAGCCCAAACCCCCCAAACCCTCCCCACCACACCTTTCAATTATCTCTTTTCCCTATATTTATGGCATCACACATCACATTTCTAAAATTTTAATTAAAAAGAGCATCGAATCCATATTTAAACCCCATAAGACCCTTAAGCATTTGTTTAAGAACGCTAAAGATAAGTCCAACCCCTTTCTATCCCATGGTGTCTACCAAATTCCTTGTTCATGTGGGAAAACCAACATTGAACAAACACATAGATCCATTCAAACCCGTCTCAAAGAACACATCGCTGATACCAATGATAATCGAGTTAACAAATATGTAATCATTGAACACTCTTTCAAGTTTAAACATCACATTTGCTTCGATCAAACTAAAATCCTTGCCTCCACTTCTCATTATTTATCAAGACTCATTAGAGAAGCCATCGAAACTGAAAAACATCCTAACACCTTTAATCAAGAAGATGACTATAAATTAAGTTGGTCTTGAAGGCCTTTGATCCATCAACTTACTCACCATTGATACCTTACTCATTTATTCTCTACTCTTTTTTCCTTGCTTTTTCACCCTAGGTTTTCATTATTTTCATTTCATTTATTTATTCTTATTTTAATTAATTAATTTATATGTTATGAATGCTTACCTTTTTATCTTTTCTCAATTAACCCCTTCCTTTTAGGTTTTTAAGATTTCTTTCATTAAGCCAAACCTTTGATTCCCTCTTTTTACTCCACTTTCAAAATTTTCCTTTATATTATATTTCTTTTAGTTATAACTATATTTTAACTAAAACAATTACTTATTAATTATCCAATTAACCCCTTTACTCATTTGAATATTTTCAATTACAATATTTAAATTAATAGAAACGAATTTATTTACTTTATTATATTATTTTATTTGTCAACCTGATTTTTCTCAAATGTATCCCTAAAGATTTTTATTTATAATTTTTATAATTAACGGTTAATTTTTATAATTAACCGATAGTTTTTAGTTTTTTATATATACTTTAGTTCCATCTTCTTTTTTATTGTGCCATAGTTTCTAATAATCTTGATGATGGATGAAAGGTTCACTTGAAGCCCATTTATCACTTCTAACATAAACTTACACACAATAACTAAACAATATAAAAATATTCATACACAAAACAACTTAAAAAAAATTATAAACCCCACATCATAAAAACAGATCTAACCTTTGTACTCCCATCCGACAACCATACATAACAAAACTAGTGAAAAACAAATCATAAACTAAAAGACCAAACGAATACCGCTCATAAGCACTGACGGTATAGGAAGCCTTTTAACCCCCTGCTAAAAGAGATCAATTATTTTGTTCACACGTCATATTATTAGGTGTTTTAATAAATTTAGAGTTTTCATAATTTAAAACCTTAAAATAAGGACTAAATAATTTATAGTTATATAAATGATCATAACTATAAAGTACATTATTGAAGAGTTAAAAGTTGTAATAAATAAGAAAATTTATAAATAAAAAAATAAAATAAAAGATACATATAATTATATTATTTTTTCCTCGTGTATAATAATATTAGATGCTTTAGCAATTTGATTATCATACACCATGGTATGATATTGTAATATTGTTATATATTATATACATATATTTTTATTCAAAGAAAATATTGTCATGAAATATAAGGATGTTTCTTCACATTTATATGAATCTTAATAAAGTGGTTGATTATCATGGAACTAATTAAATGACGAGTAACATTGATAACAATTAATTGAATTTTAATTTTTTTTGTTTTTTTTATGAAAAACTTTGTTAAAAAAACTAAGGATGCTTCCCCATAATCATTGATGACATCCTTTGGCATAAGTTGGTGTGTCTCGCACAGGAGTTTTGAATGAAGATGTATTAAGTCCAACCATAATTAAATAGGTGCTCTATAACCTATATAACATAGATGTTATAACACATTTTTTTTATATTGTAACTTATTGAATGCCCACCAAGTCAATCTATACAAAATTGTCCACCAATTAGCATCTTGTAACAAAGTTTTTATTTGTATGCCCTTTGGCACCTACCTACAATTTGAGATAGCTATAGTAGTAAAATTCTTTAACGACCTCAAATATTTGATTGTTGCCAATTCTTTTACCTCAGAGAAATCTATAATCGTATGTATTGATGTGATGGGTATATTGTTTAGAGCCATCTAATGTGCATTAGAGGACTATACAATAGAATTTGTCCATTCATCTCCTATCTTGATAACTTCCATTTGATTTTTCTTTTTGGTTACCTACATGGTTTCCATCATTGCCCTGAGAGGCGCTCTACAACCCGGTATGGGGGAGATCTTGTAACGTTATGTAACGTTACATAACGTTACATAAATGTTGGCGATAAAAAATACAATTTTTAATTATCCTCCAAAATAAATGTTGGCCACAAAAACAACCTAATATGGGGGAGATGTTGTAATGTTCCTACCTAACAAAACAATAAAAAATAAAAAAATTAATTATCAGCAAAAACAAATGTCGGTTAGAAAAAGAACACAATATGGGGGAGATGTTGCAATGTTCCTACTTAACAAAAGAATAAAAAGTAATAAATTGAATTATCGACAAAAGAAATGTTGGTAGTGCACATGGTTTTAAAACCATGTGCAAGGCCTCCTAAACAACCCATGGTTTTATTGTACATGGTTTAGAAGGGCCTTGCAAATGGTTTTAAAACCATGTGCAAGGCCTCCTAAACAACCCATGGTTTTATGGTACATGGTTTAGGAGGTCGTTGCAAATGGTTTTAAAGGCCTCCTAAACAACCCATGGTTTTAGGAGGGCCTTGCACATGGTTTTAAAACCATGCCATGGGGGAGATGTTGTAATGTTCTTTCCTAACAAAATAAAAAATAATAAAAAATACTATATGTCGGCCATAAATAGTATTAAATATTAATAATAAAAATATTATATGTGGACCTTAAATAAAAAGATGGGTCTTTTGGTCTGAATCAAACCAAAGCTGATAGTTGAGTGCAATACTTAAGAAGAGGTTTGCACCTCCAAAGATTTGATCCCTCTCGGCGCTTGATAGAGCCTAGGATTTGAATCTATGCTGATTAAAACACCTTTAAACTTGCATACATGTATATCATATTATGTTCATGTGTTTAGTTGGTACCCGAGGAAACTCCACCATCACATGTGACCCACTATTAGCCAATGGATAAAAGTAAAGCTATGGATGTCGCATATGGCTTTTGTATTTCACCAATGTAGGTGATGATAATATTTTTTCAATTATTCTAAAATTTTCAATTATTTATATATGTAAATCTAATGTGTATGATTTCCACGCGTTTGCAACATATGGTTGAATATACCACCCTACGAATTCTGAAAGAGTCAAATATTATGGACTCACCATGAGACTTTCAACCGTCTAGGTCACCTCAGCTAGCACTACTTATGAGATTCACATATTTACATTTAACAAGTCTTTGTTGTATTCAATTGTAATATTACTAATTGGACATGACCTTGTTTTAATTTTTAAAAAGGTTAAATAACGTATAATTGGTGTTTAATGTGTAGAGTCCATATATGAATACCAACCCTTTGATGTAGGAGTTATCAAGGTTCATCAAGACTAGGAATGAAGAAGATCAAGGAAAGAAGGAGATCAACTCTTCAGTGACATCTAACATTGGTAGGGAAAGTGGGGATCAATGAATCCTCATGCACTGCATATCTGTACTTTGGTCATAAGGGGTCTTTGTTGTCACTTATGGGATATGGATGTATAATCATTTTGTACTATGTACAATCTTCAAATTGTTGTTATACACTATGGGCATGATGTGCCAATTTGTAATAGATGGATATAACATATTTATATGCTTAATATAATATTGAGTTTAAATTATATGTATAAGAAATTGTTTATTGATTTTGGGGACTATTTTTTTTTTTTTTTGAACATATAGAAATGAAACAAATTTGACACACAAGTTAAATACATTTCAAGGATTTACATTATGGATTTTATAAAGGAAAATGTGTTAAGTTTTATTTATTGTTTAGACGATATTCTAAAACAATTTAAGATAGTAGGATTACTGAAAGAACAACAAGTACAACCACACAAGAGAACAAAAGATTTACCTTAGGAAACCATCGTGGGGGAGAAAACCCAACAAAACTTCCTTAGTATAGAACTCAACCAAAACAGTGTAAAACCGAAGACAACTGCTTCTCTCCTCTTTCTGGCCCACTCCTTCTTCTTTCTCTTGCAAACTTGCTTGAGTGAAGTGAATACAAGTGAAGGAGGCACCTCCCTATTTATATTTGACTCTTGACTTGTCCTAAAACCTAACTGGGCCGACTTGTCTAACCGACAGGGTCGACTTGACAAGTAGGACACCAAAATAATATTTATTATAATGACTCAAGGGTACTATTGACTCGACTTACATCCAGATGTTTACATTGATTCTTTCAATAACTCTTACATGACCAATTACATCAGTGACAACTCTCGAAGGAGGAATAAAATTAGCACAACTAGAATATCTTCTGAAGTTACAACATTTTAAAACTCCCTCTTAACTAGGAAGGTATTCCATATCAACAACCACTATCACCACTGTACATCTTATTGGTGAGTTTCTATATGTCATAGGAAGTTTTGGAACAACATCATACATCTTCATCATCAATCTCAGTATGAGAATACCGGGTCATATTCTGCGACTTCTTTCGCAATATTAGTAAGTTGATACTGAGTCTTCTTCTTCTTCTGCAATATCAGTATGTGGATATTGAGTCTTCTTCTTCTTCTGCAATATCAGTATGTGGATACTGAGTCTTCTTCTTCTTCTGTAATACCAGTATGTAGATACCGAGTCTTCTTCTGTCATATCAATGTATGAGTACTGAATTATCCTTTTCCATATCAGTAAGTGAATATTGAATCATATACCAACAACATCAGTATGTAAGTACTAAAGTAACAACAATAACATCATTTGCATGTTAGTGCTAAAACCTCATCATCAACAAATACATGTTAGATAATTATTTGTACAATCAATAAAGTACTTAAACCACCTCATCAACATCAGTATGAGAATACTGAATCTACCGCATAAATCATCGGTATGAAAATATTGAAACTATCTCATCAACATTAGTATGAAACTACTGAAACTACCTCATAAACATTAGTATGACAATACTGAAACTACCTTATCAACATCAGTATGAGAATACTGAAACTATCTCATCAACATCAATATGAAAATATTGAAACGACCTCATCAACATTAATATGAGAATATTGAAACTACCTCATCAATATCAGTATGAAAATACCGAAACTACCTCATCAACATTGGTATGAGAATACTGAAACTACCTCATCAACATGAGTATGAAAATACTGAAACTACCTCATTATCATCAGTATGGGAATACTGAATCTGCCTCATCAATATTAGTATGAGAAAACTGAACCTACCTCATCAATATAGGAATACTGAAACCACTTCTTGCACATTGGTATGAGAATATTGAACCTACCTCATAAGTATACGAATACTGAAACCACTTCTTGCACATCAGTATGAGAATACTGAATTTGCCTCATCAGTATAGGAATACTGAAACCACTTCTTGCACACCAATATGATAATGCTGAATCTACCTCATCAATATAGGAATAATGAAACTACCTCTTGTACATCAGTATGAGAATACTGAACCTACCTCATAAGTATAGGAAGACTGAAACCACCTCTTTCCCTTTGGCCTTTTGAAGCAACATCATGGTGGGTTCTCTGGTAGATCCACCTGGGAAGTTTGTCTGACTTACTAACCCTTTCCATCCAACAATCCTAGTTAGACAGATGGATCTCCCTGGGTACCAAACAAGCCTTGTCTGGATTACTAACCCTTTCGGGTCAAACAATCTTATCCAGACATACTAATCCCCGTAGGATCAATAAGCCTCGTTTGACTTACTAACCCTTTCGGGCCAACAATCCTAGACAGACATACCCTACCCTAGACTGAGCTACCACACCATTGCAACAGATAGCCTTCTACTTCTTCTACTCCCTCTTTCGAGGGAGGTCCTTTCAGATTACACCAAGCTTGTATCGAAAGTATTCAAACTTTGCATGAGACAGAGGCTTGGTCAATATATCTGCCACTTGTTCCTCCGTAGGAACATACTTGATATTTACAACTCCCTTTTGTACCATATTCCATATATAGTGATATCTGATTTCGATATGTTTCGAATTATCATGAAACACCGTGGTTTCTGTCATCTTAATACAAATTTGATTGTCACAGTGGATATCAATTATCGCTACATCTTTATCAAATAGTCCTGCCAACATCTTGCAAAGCCATATTGCTTGGCTACAAGTTGAACATGTTGTTATGTATTAGGCTTCTCCCATGATGAGTGCAATACTGGTCTGCTTTCTGCTGAACCATGAGATCATGCCTGATCCAAAGTTAAAGCAACATCTCGAAGTTCTCTTTCTGTCTTCGACACTTCCTGCCCAATCTGAATATGTAAATCCATGTAATCTGGTCTCAACATCTGATGCATATATGAGACCATAATATAATGTTCCTTTTAGATACTTCATCACATGTTTTGCTCCTACTAAGTGAATATGTTTGGGATTCACCATATATTGACTTAAGGTTTTTATAGCAAAACATAAATCCGGTCTTGTATTCGTTAAGTACATTAGTGAACCAATAATCTGTCTGTATAAGGTAACATCCATTGTCTCTGAAGCATCATCATTCAAGAGCTTCAAATTTGTTGTCGTCAGAGTAGTCATAGCCTTACAATCCATCATCCCAAATCTCTTTAGGATCTTTACTACATAGTTTCCTTGGTTGAGGAAAATCTTGTCTGGATATTGCCACACTTCAAGACCTAAGAAGTAGTGCATCATTCCAAGGTCTTTCATCTCAAATTCTGCAGTGAGCTTCTTCTTGCATTCGTTGATGGGATTGTCTTCACCTGTCAAAAATAAATCATCTAAATATAGTAGTAATATCATAAGCCTATCATCCTCAACTTTGTAGTAAAGGTTGGAATCTGCTTTACTCTTTGTAAAGCCTAAACTCATTAGGAAACCATTAATTCTTCCATACCATGCTATGGGGGCTTGCTTCAGCCCATACAATCCCTTCTTAAGCCTACATACATGAGTTTTATGGTTACTTGTCTCAAAACCTTGTGGTTGTTTGATATATACTTATTCTTCTATTACTCCGTTTAGGAAGGTTGTTTTTACATCCATCTCATGTAACTTCCACTTCATTTTGGATGTAAAGGCAAGAATGGTTCTAATTGAGGTGTACCTTTGTACTGGTGAAAAGGTCTCCTCATAGTCGATTCCTTCTTTCTGAGAAAACCCGCGGGCTACAAATCTTGCGTTGTACTTACCTATACTTTCGTATGCTGAATTCTTTATTTTGTAGATCCATTTTGAGGATACTATTGACTTATTCTTTGGTCTTGGTACTACTTCCCATACATAATTCTTTATGATGGATTGGTATTCTTTGACCATGGAATCTACCCATTCTTTCTGCTTCATTGCTTCTACAAATCACGTAGGTTCTTTGTCAACAAGGTTGCACATCAAAGCCACATAACTAGGGTATTTCTTTGGATTCTTTCTTTCTCTGATGGTTCCTTCAACAAAACCAAATATTTTTGCTTCTTCAATTACTTCTCGTGCCCAAGAATGATTTATTTTGTGTGATATCATCTCACTAGGAAGTTCTTCAGGTCTCTGAGGTTTTTTCATGTCATGGTCCTCCGGTATATGTTATTCCACCTCATTTTTGACTTGTTCAGAATCTTTTGCAGCTGTAGGTGTTTCATGCTCCTCTCTAACTTCCATATCTTTCCTTGATTTATTGAAGGATGTGTCTTCGTCAAAAGTAGCATCTCTACTTATCTCAATTTGACGATACCCTGGGATATAGATTCAATAAGCTTTTGATTGCTCACTTCATCCCACAAACAATCCCTTCTTTCCTGAAGGATCCAACTTTGATCTCTTCTCCTTGGGAATGTGTATGTAAACCGACCGACCAAATATTTCAAGGTGACTGGATTCAATATTTTCTCTGGTAAACATCTCTTCTAAAATTTTATTCCCAAGGGCACTGTGGGAGATTATATTTTGCACATATACTGTTGTTCTAGCTGCTTCTGCCCATAGATACATAGGTAGGTCTTGATCATGGATCATGGATTTTACAACTTCCATGATATATTTATTCTTCCTCTCTACCACACAATTTTGTTGTGGATTGTAGGGAATGGTGAGCTCCCTCTTAATCCCAACTTCTCTATAGTACTCGTTGAATTCACCTGATGTGATTTATCCTCTATTATCTGATCTTATAACCTTGATCCTCTTTTTGAAGAGTTTTTCTACAAGATCCTTAAACTCCTTGAACTTCTCAAATAATTCATCCTTCTTCTTTAATAAATAGATCCACATTTTGCGGGAGTAGTCATCAATGAAGTAGGCATAGTAAACATTCTTGCTTAATGAAGTAGTTTGAATTGGTCCACAAATATCCGAGTGCACCATGTCTAGAATCTATTTTGCTTTACTGTTACTGCTTGGATAAGGGTTCTTGGTATTCTTTCCTTGTGTACATGCTTTGCACACTACTTCATGGTTTATATGAATCTCTGGCAAGCCTGTCACCACCTTTCTCACAATTGGTAATGCTTTGTAATGTACATGAGAAATTCTTCTATGCCATAACTCACATAGGATTATGGTGCTAGTCATAAATTCCTAGTCTACATGTCCCTTTAGTTTGTAGAGTCCTCCTTCTTCAACTCCAATCATTACTGCATCATCTATACTTTTTCCTTTTTTCTACATAAGAACTTCACCATATACAAAAGAAACTCGAAAACCTTTCTTATATAATGATGATATAGAAAGGAGATTCTTCTTTATCCATGGAACATACATGACATCCTTCATCTTCATGTCCTTTCCTAAGTCCAGTTTATAAGAGGCTTCTCCCATCCCTTTGATGGGATATTGGTAATCATCTCAAAGCATTGATACTTTGTGTGGAGAATCCTTTTGTTCAAGAAAAAAGAGTGAATCCTTGTAACCTGTCATGTGCTTGGAGGCACCACTATATACTAACAAAGTATCATTTCTAGGTGAGTTTGAACTTGTGAGTGCTGATATTAAAACATATTCTTCATAGGAGTCTTCATCTTCTTTAGTTCTTTCTTCTTCTTCTTGATCATTGTCTTCAGTTGTATGTGCCTAAAATATTTTGTTCTTCTTCTTGAGTTGATCTGCCTTCATGGGACAGTTTATGGAGATGTGTCCCATCTTGTGACAAATGAAGAATTCATAACTTGAGAAGTATTTCTTGAAATTCTTATTCTTCTTAAACCCTTGTACTTTTTTGGGAGGATGATCATAACTCTTCCTCTTGTTCTTGCCTTTGGTATGAAATTCCAGGGCTTGATCTTCACCATTATTTAGTTTCTCTTCTCTGACTGCCATTCTTTCTTCTTCATGAACACAGTCTTCCCATAACTATCAGAACTTGGTTAGTTTTCTTTTGGAGCATATTCCTCAAATATTGAAAGATTCCCAATCTCTTGGAAGTCCATTCAGGGTGTTCATTACAACTTTTTCATCTTCTATCATGTATCCAATAGCTTCCAGTTGTTGGAGACATTTACCATCATACACACTCTTTTTGGTCAAATTGGCCTAGTTAAACCACTATCCTAAGTATAATTGACATTAATTGACATCAGTGGAGCATTAATTTCCATCATCCAGTCACACCCACGCCTACCTACAGTCAAGGAGGCTAAATGGAGCACTCCGGGGGTGATCTGAGTGATATTAATGCACCTAATTGCTAAATGGTGGTTACAATCAGTTCAACCAGTCAGTTAAGGCACCTCCACCAACTTCTGATGGTCAGTTCAGCTTCAGTTAACCTCATCGGGGTTCGTTGAAGTCATGGAGAACTAACACTTGATGGTTGGCTTGCTATGACATGTGTTTGATCTCCTTCAGTTGAGATTTAGTCATTTATTACACTCTGAATTCAGTTAGGGTTTGGTGAGTCAATTAGGGTTTTGGTCAAGTGGTTAACTGAGTGTGAACCAATGGTTGAGAGTCAGTTAAGCTAGACTCACTCACTGAAATCGAATTGTCTCCTTAGGTATTCGAATTCTTCATGGAGTTAAGCTATTGCTTGACATTGGTATTGTAACCATTCATTGTTTATTAAATATACAGAGAGGAAACCAATTTCGGTTCCGATTAACACCAATTCATGAGTATTTGTTGATTATTCTTTCATGAGATTGATTCTTAGTTCCTAGATCATGTGCAAGAATTAATATGGTATTAGAGCATACGGCGGGACAAAGATCTATCTCTCAAAAAAAATATTTTTGACAGATTTCTCCATGAAAAGTGAGCAATAGCTCAAAATTCCAGCATTGCACTAGAAGCCAAGGCTTACCACTCAATATCCCAAGTAAAGAACTTGTTGATCAAGCTTGCTTGATTGACAATGCTGGGTGTGATGAAAGCCTAGAATGTGCAGGCTGTTCGACCTTATTTTTCCCTTTCTGTTTTGATTTTCAGGTTTCTACAGGTGAAGTATTCGCTACAGCATATCCAGAATGGCCTCCTCAGTACCTCTCTTGACTCCATACAATTTCCACACATGGAAAAATAAAATGGAGCTTCAGTTGCGCTCCAAAGGACTCCATAGAGTCGCCATGGACACTGAAGTTGAGCCTGGATCCGCCATAGAAAAATCAAGATTCTTGAACAAGAAGGATGAAGCCTTCGGTTTCTTGTGCCTCTCTATTTTTGAAGACCTTCTCTTCCATCTTACAGATCTGAAGACACCGAAAGAAATATGGGACAAATTGGAATCTCTATATGGAAAGCATGATGACTTGAGAGTTTACCAACTCGAAAATGAACTCATGTCTCTCCAACCTTCCAATTTTGAGACTTTGAATGATTTCTTTACAAAGTTCAAGAATACTGTTTTCCTCTTGAAGAAATGCAAAGTGGTGAAGGAGGATGATCAGCTCATCCTTGCCATCCTCTCCAAACTTGGGGCTGATTATTTAGTTTTTGTTTCTAAATTCCGTGCGGGGAAGCTCACAACCACTGGATGGAAGATGCCTACACTCAATGCCTTCATTGCGTCCCTAACTAATGAACATGACAAGCTTGTCCAGATGGGGATCATCCGATCTTCCCATGATCAAGCCCTCCATGTCTTGGGGCCCAAAGATGTGAAGGGTAAAGGAAAGCAGTAGAAAAATCAGAAAACTAAATTTGATGCTCCCAAGCCTAGAGTTGAAAATCAGCAGCATGATGAATCTTTCGGCTCAAGGAAGAACAAAGGAAAAGGGCACAATGGGAAAGAAAAATTCAAGTGTTCTTACTACGGGAAGGGTTTTCACCCTAAACATGCCTGCATGAAGAAAAATATTGATGAAGCAACCTCTCTCCTTGAGAGGAATCAGATCAATATTTTGGAGAGCTTTCGGAGGAGAGATCACCAAGATCGGGAACCACAGCATGAGAAAGGTCATGCCCTCATGGAAAGCACTTCGAAGTCCAAAGCACTGCTGATTGAAAGTGGAGTTTCGAATCACGTGATGGCTGAAAAAGAATCCTTTTCATCCTTGGAGACCGGAAAATCCATCCCCATCCACATGGGAGATGACTCCACCATCATTTCCGAAGGACAAGGTACTGTAGATCTAGAAAATGGTTTTTTTTTCTAATGTTTTGTATGTACCATCTCTAGCAGCAAATCTCCTTAGTTTCTATCAGATGACACATACATGAATTCCTAAGAGAGTCTCTTTCAGCCCAAATGATGTTGAGATAACATAAATTGCATCTGGGAAACTCATTGCAAAATGCCTTGCAAATAATCATGCAAAAGCCTATGAGTTCTCCCACTTTGTTGCGGATGCAAAGCCCACCGCTCTGCTAACGCATGGAAATGAGGTTAGTAGGCTGTGGCATGAGAGGTTTGGCCATCTTAATTTCAAATATTTGTAGCAATTACAGAAAAAATCCATGGTTGAAGGCCTCCCGGTCATCAAGGAAAGCACGGGAGTTTGCAAGGGCTGTGTGATTGGAAAACACCCTGAGCACAAGTTCGATTGGGGGAAGGCAAACCGAGCTACAAACATATTAGGGCTGATACATTCTGATATCAGTGGTCCAATTCCTATCACATCCATGAATGGATCAAGGTACCTCCTTACTTTTATTGATTATTTTTCAAGGTATACATGGGTTTTCTTTCTCAAAAAGAAATCAGAAGTATGTGAATTTTTTTCTGAATTGAAGGCCTTGATCGAAAATGCCTCTGGGCTTAAGATCAAGATCTTGAGATCTGATAATGGAGGGGAGTATGTCAATAATGAGTTTCTATACATATGCTCCCAAAGTGGTATTCAGGTCCAACATTCAATTCCCTACACTCCCCAGCAGAACGGAGTAGCGGAAAGGAAGAACCGGTCTCTCAAGGAGATGACCACCTGTATGTTGGAGTCAAAGAAGCTTGCTGCCAACTTGTGGCCTGAAGCCATGCATGCTGCAGCATACATTCAGAACAGGGTGCCAAATTCATCTGTGAAAGGAAAGACTCCTTTCGAAGCATACTTCAGACACAAGCTAGATGTGTCGAACCTACGGGTGTTTGGGTCCACTGCATGGGCCCAGATTCCGCTTGATAAAAGAAGGGCTTTGCAACCGCATAGCATAGAATGTCTGTTTATTGGGTATCCTGATGAATCTAAAGGATTCAATATGCTGGATATCAAGACCAAATAGATCATCATCGAGAGAAGTGTCAAGTTCGATGAGCCTCTTCAAGAGGTGGAACGAGTGAAGGAGAAAACTGCTAAATTTCCTTCCTATTCCACTGAATATTTGGATGATGAAATTGGGGGTGATGACCCTGATTTGAATCCTCTAATTTCTGATATCAGTGTGTAGAAATCATCATATGCTGAATCAGAACATGAATTGCAAAATCATCTTCCTACATGGGCCCAAAAGACACTCTCCTCCGCAGGAGACAACATTGGAAATCCGGATGATCCAAGGAGAACCCGGTCTGATTTCCAAAGAGCAGGTATTGCGCTCTCTTGTTCTGATAATTTGCTGTCCAAAAATTGCTATTTGATGATTATTTCAGATCCAAAATCCTACTACCATGCTCGGAATGATCCGAGATGGCATGTTGCCATGGATGAAGAGATGAATTCTCTTTAGAAAAACACTACTTGGGAGCTAGTTTCTCTTCCTTCGGGAAGGAAATTGGTTCAATGCAAGTGGGTGTTTCGGAAAAATTTTGCTGCTGATGGAAGCACCTACAAATATAAGGCAAGGATGGTAGCAAAAGGTTTCTCTCAGGTCCAAGGAGTGGACTACCATGAGACCTTTGCACCGGTTGCAAAAATGGACTCCATCCGCTTTGTTTTGGCTATTTCCGCATCCAAGCACTGGGAGGTGCATCACATGGATGTTAAGTCAGCCTTTCTGCATGGAGATATTCATGAGGAGATATACATGAAGTATCATAAGGGCCACATCACTGATCCATCTTTGGTTTTCAAGCTAAAGAAGTCACTATATGGGTTAAAACAGGCCCCAAGAGAGTGGTATTCCAAGATGGATGCCTTCCTTCTCTCGCAAAAATTTCAGAGATGTAGATCAGATCCAAATGTGTATTTACAGCAGCATGATGGTCATATAATTATCATTGTTTTATATGTTGATGAATTACTGATCAAAGGTAGCACAATTTCCTCCATTTCAGCCATCAAAACTGCTCTCCACAATGCCTTTGAAATGAGTGATTTGGGGCTTCTAAAACAATTTTGGGGGCTTGAAATCAAGCAAAATTCTAATGGGATTATGGTCACTCAGTCCAAATACATTTCATACCTGTTAGTCAAGTTTAACATGGATGAATGTATGCTTGCACCATTCCCTTTCCTTTCAGGGATCAACCTTGAAGAAGGAAAACACACACCTCCCATGGACTGCACTATCTATCGACAGCTAATTGGTAGCTTGTTGTACTTGACACATTCTAGGCCTGATATTTGTTATGCCATGAATGATATATCAAGATACATGTAGCAGCCTCATGATATTCATTGGAAGGCATCCAAGAGGATCCTCCAGTACATTCAGGGAACCAGGACCTACGACATTCACTATGCTGCAAACTCCGAGCTAGAGTTGGTTGGATACATAGATTCCAATTGGGTGGGTGATTCTATTGATCGAAAGTCAACTTATGGATATGTATTCATGTTTGGTGGTGGCCCTATTTTCTGGTCAAGCAAAAAGCAGGCTTCCATAGCACTATCTTCAGCAGAGGCTGAGTATCGAGGAGCGGTGAATGCTTGCATCCAAGCAGTTTGGTTGCAAGGCATTCTTTCAGAGTTTGATCTTGGTAGTAATTTTTCCACTGTCCTCTTTTGTGACAGCCAGAGTGCTATTAAGATATCCATGGATCCAGTTACCAGGCAGAGGACCAAGCATGTAAAGATTCACATGCACTACATCAGGGAGCTAGTGCATGACAAGACCATCATTCTGCAATACTGCCCGACTGATGAGCAGATTGCAGACATCTTCACCAAGAGATTTTCAGAAAATAAGTTCACTTACCTTTGTTCACTGTTGGGGGTGAGTTCATCAGGGTGATCCAGACTACTTTCAGTGTTTAGCTTGGGGGGGGGTTTTTTCCACTGGGTTTTCCCTCTTTTCCTCACCTAGTTTGTTTTGAGCATTGTTTTAGTTTCAGCATTGTACAAGGTGACCTATGGCCTTAGTTTCTGGGGCCCTAGCATTTTTATGCATCTATGTTTTCTAACTCTTCCTGAGTATAGCTTAAGGGGGGGGGTGTTGGAGACATTTACCATCATACACACTCTTTTTGGTCAAATTGGCCTAGTTAAACCACTATCCTAAGTATAATTGACATTAATTGACATCAGTGGAGCATTAATTACCATCATCCAGTCACACCCACGCCTACCTACAGTCAAGAAGGCTAACTTATCCTTCTCCTACAGTCAAGGAGGCTAACTGGAGCACTTCGGGGGTGATTTGAGTGATATTAATGCACCTGATTGCTAACTGGTGGTTACAATCAGTTCAACCAGTCAGTTAAGGCACCTCCTCTCATTAAATATATTATTTAATGACTATTTATTATTATTTAATGATCTGGAGTCAACAGGGCGCCTCCACCAACTTCTGATGGTTAGTTTAGCTTCAGTTAACCTCATCGAGGTTCATTGAAGTCATGAAGCACTAGCACTTGATGGTTGGCTTGCTATGACATGTGTTTGATCTCCTTCAGTTGAGATTCAGTCATTTATTGCACTTTGACTTCAGTTAGGGTTTGGTGAGTCAATTAGGGTTTTGGTTAAGTGGTTAACTAAGTGTGAACCAATGGTTGAGAGTCAGTTAAGCTAGACTCACTCACTGAATTCGAATTGTCTCCTTAGGTATTTGAATTCTTCATGGAGTTAAGCTATTGCTTGACATTGGTATTGTAACCATTCATTGTTTATTAAATATACAGAGAGGAAACCAATTCCGGTTCCGATTAACACCAATTCATGAGTATTTGTTGATTATTCTTTCATGAGATTGATTCTTAGTTCCTAGATCATGTGCAAGAATTAATACCAGTTGCTCCTTGATATGGGATACTCTTGTGAAGTATGGGTGCATGGTTTCTAACTTCTGAGCCTTCACATATTTGATTTGGTTTCTCAAATTCATCTTCCTATTGATGTTCCTTCCTTCAAATATGTTGGATAGGGCATCAAATATTTCCTTTGGTGTTCTTCTTGAAGATACTTGAGAGATCAATTTAGCTTTGATGGATTCAGTTATGATTCTTTTATACTTGATAATATCCTTCTTGTGCTTGGCCTTAGCTTCATCTTCTGCAACTTCTTCCTTTATGAAGCCTTCTAGATCATTATCTTCTAGGGTGAGAATGATCTAGTCCTTCCATGCTATGAAGTTGTCAACACCTTCAAGATTCTAATATAGATTGGTATTCTTTTTCATCTGTAACAGAAATAGGAGAGACAGTACTTACTTGGAGAAGATTGCTCCTAGATGACCTTCTTCAGTATGACCTAGGGTTTGATTGTAAAACCCTAATTTTCCAGTTGGAATCACTTGTAGGGCTGAGTGTTGGAAAATATGCACCCCCAAAGGTGAGCTATACTGTATCTTCCTTTTTATGAGATTGATGATGTAACCTCAAAGAACTTGAAGCCCTAGTTCTTCCAAGCAGCAGTGCCGAGCCCAAAAATGAAACTTCTCAGAATTCAGTTCTGTCTTCACAGAAATATGTGTCCTCCTAGGGCGAGTTGATTTAACCTTCTTTTTTGGTTGATATATCGAGGGAATTGTTTAAAGAAATAAACCCTAGCTGTACAATGTTTCCTTTCAGGGTGGCTCTGATACCATGTTAAGTTTTCTTATTTCTTAGATGATATTCTAAAACAATTTAAGATAGTAGGATCAATGAAAGAACACATTTTACAATCACACAAGAGAAAAAAATATTTGTCCTAGGAAAACCTCGTGGGGGAGAAAACCCAACAAAACTTCCTCATTATAGATCTCAACCAAAATAATGTAAAACCAAAGACAACTGCTTCTCTCCTATTTCTGCCACACTCCTTCTTTCTATTGCAAAATTGTTTGAGTGAAGTGAGTAAAAATGAAGGAGGCAGCTCCCTATTTATATTTGACTCTTCACTTGTCCTAAAACTTAACTGGGATGACTTGTCTAACTGACATGGCCAACTTGAAAAGTAGGACACCAAAATTATATTTATTATAATGAATCAAGGATACTATTGACCTGACTTACATCCGGAGGTTTACATTGATTCTTTTAATGACACTTACATGCCCAATTACATCTGTGACAACTCCCGAAGGAGAAATACAATTAGCACAACTAGAATATCTTCCGAAGTTACACCATTTTAACAAAATGCTTGTTGGATGGATGGAAATGTTTTTCCCATACTTGATGTACTTTTCCAAAGTGATAATTTTGACATCACAAAAAGATACAATCCTATCTAATCTAGATAACAGATGTGCTCTTTTATATTTTTAATCATTATAAATACCTCTCTCTAGAATAAATTTGTGGAACTTATTGATATACGATCCATTCATGTATTCAACTTAATTCCAATATAGGAAATGAACATCCACTATACAAACGACATCCTTTCCAAATGTGTTTCATGGTGATATGTTATAATATTGTTCACGAGGAACATGACATTGAGGGGTACAAAAGAATTAGTGATGAATCATCTAAATGTTTATAATAATTTGGTAAGTCAATGTGTCTCTGATATTAATATGGATGAAGAAGATAAATGTATTACATTATTGTGTTCATTGCAAGACTCTTGGGACAATTTGACTATATAAATTGGTAGTGCTACTCAAACCACATTAAAGTTCCAAAATAGAGTGGCATCCTTTTTTAATTGGAGGAATGTGCCTGAAAACCAATGATAGCCAGAGAACATATGCCTTCTTTGTGACAAGTCATCCCCAAGATATAAATAATTATAATTATCCATGAGGGGTTGGGGGGGGGATCCAAATCTAAAGGTATATCTAAATATCCAAGAAAACCTTGAAGGAAATGTTGGGAATGTGGTAAAGGTAGGAATTATTAAAAGGATTAAAAATCTAAACATATTGATAATGACAAGGGATTAATGTTTTCCCTTCTAGTGAGGTGAGTACCTCATTAGAAGAAAGAGGGGATATTTACTTGTCTTCTATAAGTACCCATTTATACCATGACACCTCATAGGGAGTGGTTTTATGAATATGAGAAGTACAATGGAGGTGATGTTTTCTTAGGAGATGAGTTGACAGCTAGAATCAGAGGACATGGAAGAGTTAAGTTATTGATTAAGGATGGGAGTATTAGAAATATCCTTAGGGTTTTCAGATTCCATAGTTGGCTAGAAACTTGATATCCATTTGTAATAAGAGTTATCCAAATGTACAAATAATGTTTGGAAAAGAAACATGCAAACTAGTATTTGTAGAAATGATCTTGATGAGGTGAGTCCAAAATGGAACAAGGTACAAGATGTTGGGAAGCATTATCACAAACGGGTGTGTTAGTTCCTTTTTTATTGAGGATGAAAAAAAATAATATATAACCCTTGTTATGTTTGGAGAAAATACAATGTGATGACATAAAAAACTAGAACATATTGGTGAGATGGGATTTCGAGAACTATATGTTAAAGGTATTGTTGAAGGTATGTCTAATTTCACACTAAATTTATATTTATGTGAACATTACATATATGATATATAATTATTTTTAGGATTATATGAATAGTGTAAGTCATTAATCTATGACCCATATCCCATGAGTATAATCACAATTGACCAATTTTTTATGGTTAACTACGGGGAAAACTCATGGGATATGGGTCACCTCTCGTACCTCTCACTTTCTCATTATGATTATTAACCATTCACAACATAATATGTAGGTATTCTGCATCATACAAATCCCTATTCCATTGAACCATATTAGAAATATACCCCATTCCCTTAACCAAAATTAAACTACACATTTTTAGGAAAAACCCAAAAATAACCTGAAGATATCCCACAAAAATTTGAACTCTCCTTCGGATCGTATTGGCACTATGTTAATGCCGAGTGTTGATGTCTACTTCATGAAAGGGGGAGGGTGTTGATGCACCCCACCCTTTTTATCCCCCCCTAATACAACAACACACACAGTTCCTGACAGATACGACAAATGACACTATATGGGTGGGGAGCATTAGACATCATTGTACAGATGGAAATCCCCACACACATGCAAAGAATATAACACATAACCAACATTCTATGACTTGTTATTTTATTTGCATAGCAATGGGCCACGTATTGATGGGGTCACAAGCTCAAGGTACCAGTTCCCACAAATTCTATACACCAAGAGAACCTCTCAATAGTGATAGAATTCATCAATGAGTCTGCAACATTCTACAAGGTGTCAACCTTTTTGAACAACACCTTCTTGTCTTCAACCATATATTTCACAAAGTGATATTGTACATCAATATGATTTGTCTTCGCATGATAATTAGGGTTCTTTGCTAGGAATATTTCACTTTGGTTGTCGCAATCTAACCTTATAGATTTATGTATAAACCCAATGCCTGAACACAATCTCTACAAACATACAAATTCTTTACTTGAATGGGTGGTTGCCACACATTTAGCTTCTATAGTTGAGAGTTCAACTACATCCTGTTTCTTTCCCATCTAACTGATAGCTCCTATAAATAACTTAAACACATACCCACTAGTAGATATTCTACGATCGATATATCTAGTCAGTTTGCATAAAAAAACCCTATACGTCTATTACTTTATCTAGTCTAGGTCTTCCTTGGTAATAGATTGCATAATTTGTGGTGCCATGCAAATTTCTAAAGACCCTCTTTAGGAATGTCTCAGGGATCCTTCCCCATATTTGACATATATATACTCAAAACTCCCACTGCATGAGAAATTAATGGTATAGTACAAACCATTGCATACATCAAACTACCAATCACACTAGCATAAGGAACTCATGACCTATATTCTACCTCTTCTTGTGTCTTGGCACATTGATCTACATATAACTTTACACCTACAAGATTAAGGACCTTGACCAACTTACTTTCCTGCATGGTAAATCTTTTCAATATCATCTCAACATAATTTCTTTGATTCAAATATATATTCCTATTTGTACAATCTCTTTTAATCTCAATTCCCAGTATCAAGTTTGCAACATCGATATCCTTCATGTAAAATTTGGAGGATAAGTGTTACTTCACCTCCTTTATGACATCTTTGTTGTTTCCAATCGGAAACATGTCGTCAACATAAAGTACTGTATTAAAGAATTGATCACCAACCTATTTGAAGTATACACAGTGATTATATTTGCTTCTCACAAACCCCAATCCAAGGATGTATATGTTGAATTTTTGGTACCACATCCTTAGATATTTCTTTACACCATAAATGCACTACTTTAGCGTACCAACTCTTTCCTTCCATTTACTATAAACCCTTTTGGTTGTTTCATGTAGATTTATTCTTCAAGATCCCCATGTAATAATGTTGTCTTCAAATACATGTGCTCTAATTCAAGATCAAAATCAACAACAATAGTAAGAAAGAAGATGATAGAAGTTAATTTAGAAACTAGAGAAAATATTTCACCAAAAATCTACCATGGAATACCCCCCCCTTTGATACTAAGAAGGATTTGTAGTTCTCCACTTTACATTTTTCATTCAAACTCTTCTTAAACAATGATTTGCAACCAACAATTTTTTTTCTTGTTGGTAACTTAACTAGATCCAAAGCTTCATTTTTGTCTAAGGCATCCACTTCCTCAACCATGGCCTTCTTCCAAAGTTCACTATACTCTGAATCAATATCATCCTTCACATTTCTAGGATCATCATCAGTAATAGATAAAGCAAAACTAGACTAAAAAGTAGGATGGGAATACCTTTCTGGATGCCTTCATTCTTGAAATGATATCCTCAAAACTAGGGTATGAGGTTCTTCTTATTTTGATTCATATTTTTCTATTTAGTTATATTCTTCATCTTCTAACTCAAACTCTATTTTCTTTGGTTCCTTTTCCATTATAGCCACTTCCTGTCTAGGACCATCTTGGAACTCTTTAAAAACAACATCTTGACTATAAACGATCTTCTTAGTTACATGATTCCAAGGCTCAAAACCTTTTACACCATATTTATAATTGATAAATATATGTTTTCATATTTATTATCCAATTTACTCTTTTTCTCCTTTGGAGCATGTACATAAGCACCCTAACCAAAAAATTTCAGATGTTTAATAGAGGGTTTCTTACCAGTTCATACCTCATGTGGAATTTTTTCAACCAATTTTGATGTGGGTGATCGATTTACCAAGTCAAATGCAATATCCACCACCTTTGCTTAGAATTCTTGTCCTATGCCACTGATGAGCATGCTCCTTCCATTTTCCATTAATGTCCTAATCATTTTTTCTGCAACTCCATTCTGTTGAAGTGTGTATGGAGTGGTATTTCATCTGTCTATACTGCACTTGTTATATAAATCCTTGAATGCATTCACGTAGACCCCCCCACCATTATCTATCCTCAACACCTTTATTTTCTTTTTTGTCGGATTCTATACAAGAGCCTTAAATTCTTTATACATAGAAAATATTTCAGATTTCTTTTGAAGGAAATAAATCCATGTGTTCCTTAATAAATCATCTATAAATGGAACATGATACACATATCTTCCTAATGAAGGAACAAGTAAAGGTCCAAACACATCATTATGTTTTAACTCTAAAATTCTCTTTGTTCTTGTAGCACCAGATGAAAATATTACTCAATTTTGTTTCCCATATATACAATGTTCACATAAATAAAAATTTAGTGTGCAATCGAACATACCTTTACCTTGTAATGATCGGAGGCCATCTTCTTTGATATGCCACAATATTTGATGCCATAGCATTGTCTTTCCTATAGAGGCAATCGAGGTTTTATATTCTTTATCTCCTTGTGTAGGAACAACATAACTATTACATTCATCAATGATGGTGATTCCCAATAGTTTGGATATATTTCCATTATGAACTCCCCTCATGATCACCATTGATATTTGAACCATTTTCCATGTGTCCTTTGAAAACACAGTTTGTATGCCTACATCACAAATATTTTCCATTGATATTAAGTCTCTCACTAGATTTGGAAGGTGTAATACTCCAGGGAGAGTTCTAATCCTTCAGCCCTTGAGTTGCAACTTAACTCTTCCACGTTTGACTATAGTGGTTGTTGAATCATATCCTAGAAACACCTTGTGGGGAGTCATATGAAAAGACACTCCCGAGTCAATCAACCATACATCAAAATTTGAACATGTACTTGTGGAAGGTAGGTACATATTGTAATGTTTCATTTTTTATATATAGGGAATTGACCGAGGACCTTTAATACCGGGAGCATAATAGGACAATTATTTAGTCATCAGTATAGTAAAGAGGGCCATCAGAGTTATTATCATAAAGCATGCATGCCTTGTTTCTTCAGTCTTAAAGTCAACAAGAAATTAGAATTACATGCATGAAAAAGTAAAGCTCAAACCCTAAAAGTGACATGAAAACCCTAAAAGTACATGCTAAGCTATTTAAGAAGGGTTATTGGACCAAAGAAGATAGCTATGATGATTATTGTTGATTTGGAGTTTTTGGGCAGCAACACAATGTGCAACAACAACAATTGGGGTTGGAGACAACATCTTCAGCTAACGAGGGTTTGACAGTGATATTATCTGACCTAGCCTCTTTCAGGGTAGGCCACCCAGGGCTATCATCAACATTCATTTGATTCTTTCATATTCAGTGATCCAACATCCATAGAAGGCTATTTACAGATTCACCTGTGCAGCTGGGGAATAGTTGGAAAACCCTAGAAGTATTCGTTGGGTCCCTAAATCTCAGTATTTTCTCCACACAACAGCTTCATCTTCATCAGCAGGTGCACTCTACTACATAGAGTGATTATCAGTTCCTCGTTTGCTCATTTGTAGTAGTTATCAGTAGATTCATGAGGCAGGAGGCATGAGCACCCAGGTAGATCAATTCACTAGGGGTCTTGGAGGTATTTGATCATCTATATGCATCGTTCATTCTCTTCGGGGAGGAGAGACCAACATTCCTGCAAAGTATCAACTACATTAGACACCTCCTTCACCAAAAACGTCATCTTCAGCGGGTAGAGAGTCTCCTTTGCAGCTGAGCGACAACTAAAGGAATGGAGCACCATTATCTCACCTATCAAACACCACCTACATCCATCTTATCTCTGGAGTATTATCAGCTTGTTTAACAATGGTATGTTTACCACTTCTTTCTGAAACTTTCCACCCTATAAATTCTCCGGTTTTTCTATATTTTAGGGCATTTGGGCATGACAATTTTTCATGCACCTTTATTTCATATTTTTGCACATTATTGAGTATATGAACTACATATGAGTAACAAGAACCGTAGGTTATCGATTTGGGATATTATAGTGGTATCAGAGCATGATCCTTGCCAGCTATGGGCACATAATAATTCTATAAAAGTGCACGTTGATGCATGCTTGTACATGTTAAAGCATGCTAGTGATGTTGGTGAAGTGCATGTTAGAACAAAGGTTTTTCTTTGTCAGCTTGTGAGAAAATGAAGACAATGAGAAGGATCTTGACTAGAAATTTGCAGAGGTTATTAGCACTTCAACACTTGCCTCGATATCAAGAGTATCTAGCCTTGGGTGATGAGGTATGTGTAGCATTGTCTTTTCAAGATTATTACACCATCAAGTTCGGGAGCCAGCCAAAGGATTTGGATAAGGATGTCCTTAGAGGAATAGTTGGGGGAGTGAATAAATATGAGTATGAAGTACAGGTTGTTGGTGAGCTTGATTTGGATTTAACAATACATGATGAGGATGTGCATGGGGAGATAGCATTAGAGCCATCCTCTGAGTCTAACGACACAAGCACATTCACTAGTCAGATCGTGGACAAGACGTGTGATGAGTTGGAGTTGGTACACTCTTCATCATCTACAGCAGGAGTCCAGACAATTATGACAGGTGAAATACATGAGGTGCAAGGAAATGAGTACAATAGACGAGACAATGGGTAGTCACACATGGAGGTTAGGGAGAGTTTATACATGCATGAGATAGAACTTCCATATGATAGTCACCGAAAGAAGATTGAACATGTTAAAGAAAGAATTCTAACAATGAAAGAGAGGACCAAGATACTTGTTACACCTAAATCTTGTCACCATCATGTTATGAGATAGGTATTCCCTTGTCTGCTCCAATCCCTCATAGTTTTTCCTAGAGAAATGAAAGGAAGAAATTGACCCCTTGCATTTTTCCTTGTTTTGAGCTAGTAACACTCCTTTCCCATCGATGAAAAGTGTTACCTAAGTCAGCAATGCTCCTTTTACATGTGAAAAGGGAGGTGCCACCGCTCTTTTCCTTCATGGAAAGGGCGTTACCCCCTTAACAACGCTCCATCTCCATGTTAAAAGTGCGGTGCTTGAGTTTTAAAGGAAAAAAAACAAGCTTCGAGAGGATTCTTGAAGCTTGCCTTCGTGAAGCCTCATCCCTATGGTTTAGGACCACCTGGAGCTCGAGGTCCTCCTGTTTAGGATCTTTTCTCCACCTCACCCATGAGATCCTCAACCATTCCTATCCTCCCATGCCTTTAAATACTGGCTCATCCCCCATGGGAAAGAGGGGGAAGAATTGTGTTGAACACCCAAAATATGTCAAAATAATTCTTGATCTATTGGAGGCAAGGTGAAGTTAGAGGCATGGAGCCATTGGAAGGAAATCTCAACACCAAGGCATAGAGGTTGTAGTCTCTCCAATAATTTCTAATAAAAAATGTCTTTTCTTTCCCATATTACTGTATCATTTGTATGTATTGTTTGATTCCTTGGTCACAATCATAGATTAGGATTATTATCTTGTATGCTATCATCTTTCTCTTTTTATCTTCCATATTTTACAGGTCATTCTGTAGTATCATAGGAGAAAGCTTCAAGGATAGCGAGGAGAACCTTTAAGAGAAGTTTTATGACATTATATTCAAGAAATTAACCAGATCTAGCAAAAGTTTAACATTTGGGTTTGTGTTTTGTTCTAGACATGTACCATTCAGATCTAGGGAAACGACTCCTTTTCGTAGGAGGTGAGAATTTCCAGCAACAATACTCTGAGACACCATAGTAGAACAATATGTTGAGCTTACAATTCTTCGAGTTGTATGTATTGAGTCAATGGTCAGGATTTCTAGTATTGAAGAGCAATTGGATTCCTTGATGGGGTAGAAAAAGAAACATACTATTGCATTTAAAATCAACCCTCTTCATGAGTACATATACAAGGCTTGCAGTAGCTTTATTCCACATTTGCATAATGGCGGATGGTTTTTACAACCTGTCTAGGATCAAGAAATTGGATAGCAGTATATGAGCATTCTAGTTGAAATCAGAAGGGCAGAATGTCAACTTGGTAGGATTATTCCTTGTGATGGTGCTTATGGACAAGATCCTTTTTGGGAGCTGGATGAGAGAGAGATTAAGAGTTGGTGTCCTATCGGGTGGGCGATTCTTGGGAAGACATTCCTAGCCAGGGGTATAGTCCCACAAGAGCCTTAGCATATTTGGGATGAAAGATGCACAAGTTTGCATTGGGATCTAGGTAGGAGACCTTATGAGAGATGGATACAATGTTTACTGATGGGATTACTTGGGAGTATACAGGATGCTCCTTCTGTTAATACTATGCAGGGTAGCGGTGGATGCATTTTTACCTATGTGATTCTCACATTGATTTGGGACCCTAGGATTATAGTGACTAGAAGTTTAGTGATTGCTAGAGGATTCTTTCAAGAGGTATCTTGTGATGGTACCTCGTTTACACCGTGTTTAGTTACTCTACTTATAGGAGGCTTCCATGGGATATCTTGTGATGGTACAATGCAGTGCAGTGCTTTGAGCAGAGGGTTCTACAAAGCTCCTAGAATAATTTGGGACCTTGGGATCATCCCCAGATTCAATTGGTTCATTTTGATTGATTGTGGAGTTGCGTTGGCAGTACTTGAGGACAAGCAATATTTGGCGAGGGAGGACTGTAATGTTTCGTTTTTTTATAAATAGGAAATTGACCAAGGACCTTTAATACTGAAAGCATATTAGGACAATTATTCAATAATCAGTATAGTAAAGAGGGCCATCAGAGTTATTATCATAAAGCATGCATGCCTTATTTCTTCAGTCTTAAAGTCAACGAGAAGTTAGAATTACATGCATGCAAAAGTAAATCTAAAACCCTAAAAGTGACGAGCAAACCCTAAAAGTACATGCTAAGCTATTTAAAAGGGTTATTGGACCAAAGAATATAGCTATGATGGTTATTGTTGATTTGGAGTTTTTGAGCAGCAACACATCGTGCATCAACAACAGTTGAGGTTGGAGATGACGTCTTCAGGTAACGAGGGTTAGACAATGAGATTATCTTCCCTAGTTTCTTTTAGGGTAGGCCGCCCAGGTCTATCATCAACATTCATCTGATTCTTCCATATTCAGTGATCCAAAATCCATAGAAGGTAATTTGCAGGTTCATGTGTGTAGCTGGGGAATAGTTGGAAAACCCAAAAGTATTTGTTGGGTCCCTAAAGCTCCATATTTCCTCCACACAACAACTTCATCTTCATCAGTAGGTGCACTCTACTGCATAGAGTGATTATGAGTTCCTCGTTTTCTCATCCGAAGCATTTATCAATAGATTCGTGAGGCAGGGGGCATGACCACTAAGAGGGTAGATAAATTCGCTAGGGGTCTTGGAGGGATCATATACTCTACATGCATTGAACATTCTCTTCGAGAAGGAGAGACTACCATTCCTGCAAAGTGTCAACTGCATCAGACACCTCCTTCACCAAAAACATCATCTTGAGCTCGGAGAGAGTCTCATTTACAACTGGGCGTCAACTGAAGGAAGGGATATCCATTACCTCACCTATCCAACACCACCAGCATGAAGTTTATCTTTGGAGTATTATTATCTTTTTTATCAGTGGTAAGTGTACCACTTCTTTATGGAAATTTCCACCCTATGAATTCTCCAGTTTTGCTATATTTTAGGGCATTTGGGCACGACAATTTTACATACACTTTTATTTCATATTTTTGCACATTATTGAGTATATGAACTACAACTAAGTATCAAGAACCATTGAATATCTGTAAGGCCCTCTTCTTTGATATGCCCCAATATTTGATTCCATAACATTGTCTTTCCTATAGAGGCAGTCGAGGTTCTATATTCTTTATCTCCTTGCGTAGGAACAACATAAATATTACATTCATCAATGATGGTGCTTCCCAATAGTTTGGATAGAGTTCCATTATGAAATCCCCTCATTATTACCATTGATCCTTGAACCATTTTTCATGTTTCCTTTGCAAACACAGTTTGTATTCCCACATCACCAATATTTTCGATTGATATTAAGTTTCTCACTAGATTTGGAATGTGTAATACTCCAGGGAGAGTTCTAATACTCCAGTCCTTGATTTGCAACTTAACTCTTCCACGTTTGACTATAGTGGTTGTTGAATCATATCCTAGAATCACCTTGTGGGAAGTCATATGAAAAGACACACTTGAGTCAATCAACCATACATCACAATTTCAACAGGTACCTGTGGAAGCTAGGTACATATCCCCTCCTTCTTCTAAGGAGGATTTTCCCTCTGTGGAATAGGTATCATAAGATCACTTCCCTTTTTCAACATTCTTATATATACAATCCTTTTTATAGTTCCATAATTTAACTCATTTCCATCACTTCCTCAAATATTTTCATGGGGATTTGATCTACCCTCAAAAACCCTTATGAGAAAAAAATAGGCAAAGATACATTTCTTCCCTTGACCAAACTGATGAACTGATCCTTCACCACTCACCTACAGGCCTTCTTATAATGGAATATGCCAAGCCTTTTTATAGGCTTCATTACATGTAATTCTATTAGTACAATACCATGGGATACCAACACCATGGGCTAAAAAACCACCTGATTTGACCTAAAAAAATATTAGCTCAATGGCCCATTTATCGACTCAAGGTTAATCTAACATGTAAATCATTATTTTTTGGATTTTGTGTGTAGTGTAAGTTATGAAGATATGACCCATATATCATGGGTATAGTTGCAACTAAGTAATTTATCATGGTTAAATATGGGGAAAACTCATGGGATATATGTCACATATTAATGACTTACACTATGCAGATAATCCCAAAAGTAATAATATACCATATGTTGGACTATGAAAACCCCTATACTTAAATTGCATATATGGTAAATAGAATTAGATAAGATTTACATCTAATGATACAATATCAAAGTGAATATTAGAGTTAATACATAGTCATGTGTTTGGCCTTGTTTCGATTCCATCATTAAGTAAATCTGTATGTTATGTTTAATGTATACACGATTTCTCAAGGAACACATGGATTTATTTCTTCCAAAATAAATATGAGGCATTTGATAAATTTAAAGAGTTTAACACTCATGTAGAGAATTAGACAAAGAAGAAAATAAATGTGTAGATGATATATAATGGTATATATTTCCACGGAAATGAATTCAAGGAATTCCACAAGAAGTTTGGAATAATAAGGCAGAATAATAGTACTCCACACACACCTCAAGATAATAGAGTTTTAGAAAGAATGAATAGAAGGTTGATGGAAAAGGCAAGGAGCATGCTCAATGATGTTAGGATAGGACAAAAAATGCTAGGCAAGGAAATGCATATTGCATGTTACTTGGTTAAGTGATTACCCACATCAACATTGATGGACACAACTCTACATGAGGTACAAACTAGTAAGAAATCATGTATTAAACATCTAAAATATTTTGGTTTTATTATTATGTACTTGTTCCAAATGAAAAAGAATTAAGATCAATAATAAATATAAAAAGTGTGTTATTATTGGTTATAAATATGGTGTGAAAGGTTTTAAAATTTGGCACCTAGTAACCTAGAAGTTCGTTTACAATAGGGTTGTTGTTTTTAGAGAGGTTAAAAATGTTCCTAAATAGAAAGTATTTCCAAGGGAAAAGGAACCAAAGAAAGTATTGTTTGAGTCAAAGGGTGAAGATTTTGACTCAATAGAATAAAATTAATAATAAGAATAAGAACCTCATACTCTAGTTATGAGGAGGTCATTTGGGAAACAAGGAAACTAGAAAGATATTCCACACATAATTTTCATTCTTATTTTACTTTGTCTATTATTGGTGATGTCCTAGAATTGTTAAGGAATTAATTGGTTTAGAGGATACTAAAATATGGAATAAATCCATGGTTGATGAAATTAATTCCTTGGAAAGATGAAGCTTGGGATCTAGTCGAGTTACTAGATGGAAGAAAAACCATTGGTGGAAAATGGTTTTCAAGGAAAATTTTGGCGAAAACAAAATTCCCATGGGAAACATTAGGGGGTTTGAAAGTTTCAATGGGTAAATTTTTTATATAGAAAGGGTTTGTTAGAGTTAATAATTTTTTTTCAAGTAAGATGGATCCTTCTATTCTATTAGAATACAATGGAATTACATAGTATACAAAATAAGCTCTCGGGTTCTCCTCTCGAAGGAAAATGAAGCCACGTAAGACCTGCATAGAGTGTGTATGAGTTTGAAATTAAATAAATGAAGGTAGAAAAAAATAGTTAGGAGTAAATTATAGGTCGAGCTATACAAAACAAAAATAATGGTAAAAATATAAAGACCTATAAGAATATGCATAACCTTGATACTCTTTTCAATATTAAGATCAAAAAAGAATGTAAGGTTAAGTCTGATTCAAAGCTTCCATTGATTGATCGATCAAAATGTCACGGGGATCGATGAGGATGGCCCTCTAGTGCATCCCATAGGAGTAGATCCTTGTTCATATTCATCCTCTAGATCGATGAACTGAGGCTTAGTAGGTGCATGCACTAGAGGCTGAGTTGGGGCTGGCACTAGATGTTGGGTTCTTAATAACATTTCTCGTAGGTTTAAAAAGATTGAATTATTTAGTTAGATTTATTAAATAATCAGTCAACAATGGAAAAAATAACACATCAACACATAGCACAAAAATTTCCCTAGAAACCCAATCTTGGGAAAACAAGCACATCGGTGAGCTCTTGGCTCATTTATTATCAAGCATAAATTCACTACACTTGGGTGATACTGATACAAATGAATCATAACACATTATTACACATGTGATTATCATCACTCATGATATGCAACAATACACTATGCTCTCTCATCTACTACCATACTCTTGATACACTATTATTATATCTTATTTATAGGTGTAATGCAACTAACTTATCATTAATGGAAATCCATAACCTTCTAACTGAATCGAGTTATCTTGATTTGATCAGTGAATTATCTGTTGAGATTTCAGTCATCCAATTTTATGTCAAATTCATGCTTCCATCAACCAAATTGTTTGCCTTTTGACAAAACAACTAATCCATTCAGTTGGATGACTATAATTTATCATATTTTCCCTTCAACCATAGTTTACTATCAAATTTTCCATTCAATATGCATTCAAACAATATAACACACCCAACATTCTCCTACTTGTTTTCTTCTTTTCATAAATAGAAGATTCATAACTTTTAGTTCACAGGGTTGACAAGCCCATTATTTCCCTTCACCAGGAAAAATTTTCCATGCTTACCAACTTCATCAATGAGTCTACAACATTCTTCGCCATGTGTACCTTTTCCAATAAAACCTTGTGGTTATCCATGATCTCCCTCACAAAATTATATTGAACATCAATGTGTTTCATTTTTAAATGATATGATCGATTCTTTGTTAGGAAGATTGCACTCTGACTGTCACAATCCAACCTAACAACATGATTCCCTAGCCCAACATCCAAATACAACCTCTGCATCCAAACAACTTACTTACATGCATGAGTATCTAACATGTATTTATCCTCGGTATTCGATAGTGCAATGACTAACTGTCGTTTACTCATCCAAGTGATTGCTACACTAAATAACTTGAACACATATCCATTTTCTAAGGTCTACATCCTCAACCCAGTTAGAATCAACAAAACCTTGCACATTGATTTCCTTATTGATCTTAGACTCTCCTCTATAAAAAAAATTGCTAAATCTGTTGTTCCATAGAGATATCTGAAAACTATCTTAACCGCAGTCCAGTGCTCTTTTCTAGTTGTCATCATGTACCTTCTCAATACTCCCAAGGCATGGGAAATATTGGGTCACATACATCATACTTCTTACGACACTCGCATGGGGAACACATACCATGTAATCCTTTTCTTCTTATGTATTTATACTTTGTTCAAGATAAAACTTGACTACTACCTGGATAGGTAACTTGACTGGTTGAATTTCCTACATGTTGAAACATTTTATGATTATCTCAGTGTACTTCATTTGACTTAACCAGAGTCTTTTTCCTACTCAATCTCATTTTATTTCCATTCCAAGAAAGAAATTTGCGGCTTTGAGATCCTTCATGTCGAACTTGTAGGATAACTACAGTTTTTCCTCTTTTATCAAATCCATGTTTTTACCGACCAAGAACATGTCGTTGACATACAATCCACATATAAGAAGAGATAACCAACTTTCTTCAATTGTACACAATTATCCTCCCAACTTCTCAAAAACCACAACTATTAGATATACTTATTGAACTTTTGATACCACGTCCTGGGTGATTGCTTTAGACCATAAGAAACTTCTTGAGATTATATACTAACTCCTTTTCTCCATCTACCATAAACCATTCATGTTGCTTCATATAGATTTGTTCTTCAATATTACCATGAATAAATGATGTATTTACTTCCATCCGTTCTATCTCAAGATCAATGCTGTAGATAAAGACATATGTGCCCTTATTGAAGTTAGTTTATAATCACACAACAATGTTGTCCCGAAGTTGACTCCCTTGTTTCTAAAATATCCCTTTGCTACTACTCGAGCCTTATACTTCTCAACCTGACATGCTACAATTCAAATTTTCTAAATACCCACTTACTGCTGATGGATTTCCTTCCATTTGGTAGTGCAACTAGATGCCATATTTCATTCTTCTTCAAGGACTCCATCTCTTCTTCCATGTTCATTTCCAAAATTTTTCTCTATGTCAATTCGGTTGTTTCCTTTACCAATTTGGGATCATCTTATATGGAAGATAATGGAAAATAAGAGAAAAATTCGGGTGGACTATATATTTCTAATTGTTTTCATGCTCAACCAGAACTCACATCCAAAGTTTTTTGTTCCACCTCGTCATTGTATTCAATCAACTCATGAATCTATAGTTTCATCAATCATTTCAAACTCTTTATTTTCTTGTTCCTTTTCTCTTTCAAAATATTTAGTCTTAGAAGTGCTTTTGACTTCCCTAGAGATCACATCTTAGCTATAAACTACCTTCCTTGTCTCTAGGTTCCAGAACTTATATCTTTTCATCCCATATTTTTATCTGATGAAGATGTACTTCTCTGAACCGTTGTAGAGTTTAATTCATTTATCTTTTGGGATATGCACAAAGGCCTCACATACAAACACTCTAAAATGTGTGAGAGAGGGATTTTTCCTAACCCATGCCTCATATGGAGTCTTGTCTAACAGAGTCATCGACATGACCTATTCAGGATATAACATGCCATATCTATTGCCTCTTCCCATAATTCATGTGCTATCCTTACACCACTGAGCATGCTCCTCGCTTTATCCATCAACACCCTAATCCTTCTTTCAACAACTTTGTTTTGTTGAGGTGTATAGGGGGTTTTGTTTTGTCGAGCTATATTGTGTTGTCTGCAGAATTGGTCAAATAATTTCCCACAAAATTCTTCTCCATTATTAGTTCTCAACACCTTGATATTTTTCCAGTATGAATCTCTACAAGAGATTTAAACTCTTGTAATTTCCCAAAAGCTTTACACTCGTTCCTTAGAAAGTACAACCATGTCATTCTAGATAAATAATCTATGAAAGAACATAATACTAATATCATCCTAGTGAATCGACCGACATAGGTCCAAGCACATCACTACGTATTAACTCCGATATTTCCTTATCTCTAGTAGAACCAGATGCAAACCTTACTTGAATTTGTTTTCCATAAATACAATGATTGTAGAAACCAATTTCTTTAGGAAATTCAGGGAGACCCTCAACCATACCTTTATAATGCATAGCAAGACGGAAGCTGCGTTGGAGAGTTGAAGATCTCGACGTTTCGACCCCTACTCTGGGATCATCATCAGGAGAACTTGAAGCTTATGGTGAGAGACAAGTGGCCCAAAAGGTATATTTATACTCGACCTTTCGAAAACCTAGAAGAAGTCGGTTCTAGGTTAATAGCAGAAGTTTTGAGTTAATTAAAAATAGAAGTTTTTAATGTTTAGGGTTTCAATAACCAAAGGTAAATACTATTTAACCTTTTGAACTTAGAAACTAAGATAAAGTGAAATTTTTTTAATTAAAATCTTAATTAAAGGGTTAAGTATTTAAAAAATTTTAATTTTTAAAAGTTTTTAATTTAATTTAATTTTTTTTTTTAATTTTTAAGGGCAACCAAAGAATTAGAAAGGGGGCAAAGGTTAAAAATTTTGGCAGGTCAAGGGCAATTTTTATAATAATAAATTATAATTATAATTTTTATAATTATAATTTATAATGTAATGAAATTTTAGTTAATTGAACTTTTTATTTTATTTTTAATTTTAAAGTTTAAATAATGAAAATTATCAATTAAATAAAGTTTTTAAATTATAATTATAGAGTATAATTTTTAAGAATTTGAATTATAGATTTTAGTTTTTAAGTTGTTTAAATGTTAGTTAATTTTTTTTTTGTTTGCCAAAATTTTAAAGGATTTCGAAAAAATTAACCCTTTAATTAAGATTTTTTCACTTTATCTTAGTTTCTAAGTTCAAAAGGTTAAATAGTATTTACCTTTGGTTATTGAAACCCTAAACATTAAAAACTTCTATTTTTAATTAACTCAAAACTTCTGCTATTAACCTAGAACCGACTTCTTCTAGGTTTTCGAAAGGTCGAGTATAAATATACCTTTTGGGCCACTTGTCTCTCACCATAAGCTTCAAGTTCTCCTGATGATGATCCCAGAGTAGGGGTCGAAACGTCGAGATCTTCAACTCTCCAACGCAACTTCCGTCTTTACAATTCTCTGACTGCGTAATGACTACCTTTAAATAGATAAGAAGATGTTCTGTCGATCTCATGAAAAATCACATTTGCACCTTCGCCGACATTTGTTATGCTCAATAGTTTATAAATATTTCCAAATATAACTCCTTATTAGCACCATTGCTCCTTGTACAATTTTACATGTTTCTTTCCCAAATACATAATGTACACTTACATTATCCATCTTTCTTACTAAGATCATGTTTTGTGCTAAACCTGGGATATGCAAGACTCTTGGAAGTGTTCCCATTCTTCCATCTTTCAGCTTCATCCAAACCTTTCCTTGTCTGACTATCTTTGTCAATGAGTAGTCTCCTAGCAGAACATCACCATCGCCAATTTTCTCATACCCACATAATCACTTTCTATGCAGTGTCATGTGATATGATGCACCATAGTTGATCAACCCATAAATCACGATTTGACTATGTACTTGTGGAGTCCAAATACACATCACCTTTCTCCTCTTTCATAGACTTGTCATAATTCTACTAACTTCCCTCAGTCACTTACATTTCTCAAATTCAATTGATTTACAATTTCGTCTAAGGTTCCTAGCTTTACCACATCGCCAATAAGTTTTCATTGTCGAGCCAAGGAACCTTGTCTTAGATATCCTACCCCTCAACTTGGATCTTCGACATGAGCTTTTACCATTTCCTTTGTCTACCAGTCGACCTTGTACCAAAAAGGAATTGTGATTCATTACTTCCATGTTATTTCATCTCATGTCCTTAGACAACTGAGATCTGACCACATCACTATTTAATGTGGTATTATTGCTTCCAATAACCATGACCAAGCTATCCAATGAATTGGACAATTAACATAATAGACTAATTCACTTTTACTCTGGTGTTATTTTAATATCTAAGGATCGAAACTCGTTGATCATAGTGTTAAACACATTTAGGTTCTCTTTAATAAAGCAACCTTCTCCCATCCTCATAAGGTACAACATCTTTTGAATAAATAACTTGTTAACCAAGGATTTCAATTGGTACAAGTTCCCCAACTTTTCCCACAACTTATTTGCAGTATCTTCTTCTGAGACATTTAGCAATATAGAATTTGCAAGACAAATTTGGATGGTAGTCCTTTCCTTTCTATCAATATTGTTCTAGTATCCATTTGACATACCCACTAGAGTCATTCCTGGGTGGATTGGAATTCATTGCTCTCAATCTATAAGGATATCTTCCATTTTAATATTCTAAAGTTCAAGATTTTGTCCATTGAAAATTTCAATTTCTCTCCTTGATGTGCTATCCATTCTAACTATAAATAAATATCTCTATATACTCCCACTAAAACATGTATTCCCTCATATCCAGAATCAATCCAAAACTCCCAGCAAAAACAATGTCCCTTTTCAACCAAAATATGGCTTTGATACCAACCGTTGGATTCTTAATACGGTTTCTAGTAAGTTTACAAGATTGATTTATTTAGTTAGATTTATTAAATAATTAGTCAACAATGGAAAACATAACACATAAATTACCTTGGAAACTCAATCTCGAGAAAACCAACAAACTAGTGATATTTTGGATCATCTATTATCAAGCATAAATTCACTACCCTTGGATGATACTGACATAGACCAGTTGGCAGACATTGTTACACATATAATTAACCTCACTCACGATATGAAAAACTACATTATGTTCTCTCATTTACTACCAAACTCTTAATACACTGTCATTGCATATCATTTATAGGTCCAATGCAACTAATTGCTCATTAATGGTGATCCATAAACTTCTAACCAAATCCGGTTATTCTAGTTTTCTCTATCAATTATCCAGTGACCTTTTAGTCATCCAAGTTCCTGTCAAATTCATTCTTCCATAAACTGCTGTGGACCATGTCATTTGGATTTCGACAAAACAAATAATCTAGTTGCTTGGCCAATCCGACTTCCCCATCTGTTTCCTTTGACAATATTCAACCTATTTCAATCAACTATAGACTTTTCCAGTCGATCTACATGCAAATAATATAACAATCCCAGCATTAGGGGCTCCTCAACAACCTTGGTAACATTGAATTTGAATCCCATGTATTGATCCAAGAGACTTTGTTTATCCTGAATAACTTTGAAATTATAATGGACATCTTTGAGAGGGATGATAAACAAGTGGATTTCATCTAGTTAGCCTAGGAATTCGCCATAGGAATCGCTTCTCTCTGTAATTGTCTTTCCTAGGAGGGCCTTTTCTTACTAGTATAGGTACATGGACCTGTTGTAGAGGGTGAGAATACCCATGTTGTTCTTAGTTCCAATAACTAATTATTAAAATCCTTAAACCTTTGATCCTTAGGGATAAATTCCTTGTCCCCCCTGACACACCCTTGACATCCTATTCCATATCCTCGATGTATTTCATTGTAGCCTCAGAAGTCCGTTCCAAAATTAATTTAGTAGTGTGTCTAACACGCTTGATGTCTTGTGATTTTTTCCTCCCATAGGAATTCTCATCGACATGGTGAACCCCTCTGGTTCTCAGAATGATTATTTTATGCATTGGGATTCCCTCCAAATTTCCCTTAGCTTTTACCATAACAAAGTAATATAGAATGTCAAGGCAGTATCTAAGGGTACCTTCTACCAAATTCATAGAATAAGATATGGTGGTCATCCCATTTTTCAAATTGACATCACTAGCCTCTTTGGCTTGGAATCTAACTGAAATAATCATCAATTCACATGCCTATATATTATCCCCATAATTCAAAATCACAAGAATGGGTTGGAGACACAAGTGACTAGATGAATTCATCATGAGAAGTGGTTGTGAGAGGGAAGGTAGTATGATTGCCTTATGTCCTTGGTGAAGTCGAAGTGATCCAATGATATTCTCCGCCCTACCAAATTCCTTTCCACTTACCAATATTCTTCATATCCGACATTCTCAAGAGCTGCTAGTTTCTCCTCCATCCCATCCACCTACCTCTCCATTTGATGACCACCTATCACCTCCATATGGGTGGTATATTCCTAGGTGACTCATGGGTGAGACATCCTACATAGGCCATGTTTATATATTTTGGCCAGTGGATATAGTGATTACTAAGTGGATGGTTCTAGAATTCCTTTTCATACCTACTAAGTTCTCCTTCCTAACATAAAATGTCTGCATTTGATAACTTGTCACTAGGGAATATTTTAAAGGATCCATAATTTTCTCAAGTGTAGAAACCTTGGCGATTTTTACTAATTCCTAAATTTGTAACCATAAAAAGTTTGGAGACTTTTTTTAAAAAATATTCAAATTTCTAAGGACTTTATTTTGTTTTTGGACAATTTAGGAAATTTTTAGAGTAAAAAATCATCTCATGGAATTTGGGAGAATCATCTTTGAATAAAGGAAAATTGGTGCATCTTTTTTTGGAAAACAAGTTTGAAAAATAGACCAGGGGCTAAATTTCACCCCTAGAATTTTCCCTTCCCGTTGTCCAATTGATTTCCTTTGCGTATGACATGGGAGGGATAGGAAAATTCTATTCTAGAGATTAGATGACCTGTATTTTCCATACCATAAGTAATATGCAAGCTCGAAGAAATTTTTTTGGCAGTGGTACCATGGATGATCTTATGGATAGCTTGAATTAGGATTTGTGAGTTTCCCTCTATGATACGCCTATTGAACCCCAATTTCAATTCTATATTAACACCAATTATTAGGGATTGAAGTTCCATTACGTTATTTATTTCGTGCCCAATGACCCTGCTCACAGTCATAGAATTTTCCTTGGTCTTCATGAAACACCGCATATCTGGCTAGTCCCAGGTTTCCTTTGGAAGGTCCATCAAGTTATGTTTATAGAAGAATTTAGGGGAGCACATATAATAGTCCAGGATTTAGCTAAGGACCTACTTGGTATTCACTAAGGTGAGTCTTATGATGGGGAGGAGGTGCTAATTTTACATGATGCGCTTTTCCTGATGGGGACAAATTTGGTCTTCTTGAGTCCGAGTTTGTTGGTGTAGAGTTTCCTGGATATTGGTCTTTATTATTTTAAAAAATTGTTCGATATTCGTAGTATCATTATTTAATACTTGTGTATTTCGTTCTATCCATATGGCCCGAATGAGGAATCTTAGGAGTAGGTGCCATATTTTGTTGAATATATTATTTTGAAACAATTCTTGGTACCAATTTATTATGGTGGTTTGAATAGAGTCCATGTCTCTATTAGTTTGACGAAAGAGAGTAGTATATGTGTCTAAAATGGTAGAAGCATAGGAATAGCTATTCAAGAGGCGGTTCATGTTCTCACTATTCATAGTGCATAGGGTACATTGAGAGGGTCCTGAAAATACCCTCTTCTAGAGTTTGTCCCAGGTGAGAATTCTTTTGTGGATGACTAGCCAAAGGAAAGTGGAGATTTTGGGCCATAATTTTATGGTATGGATTATTCTGGATTGTTTTCCAAACTTTTTCTTTAGGAATATTGTCATGTCCTGTGGTGAGGTGGTAGGATTATTTAATGTTGTAGATTCTTGCAGATTTGTGGCTCCATATAAGCTAATCCTTACCATTCATATGCTTAATTTTCTAAGATTAAAGATCATTCCACAATTTTTCTATGCTTTATTCATCGATTTGGAAATCCCATAAATCCTTTTTAAGCTATTGTCTCCGTTAACCATTATCTTCCGGAGACTTCTAGAATTGAGAGAAATGCTCCTTATTTTTGAATATTGGGTCGTATTTGAGCTGAAATGATACTTGGTGGTTATTCAGGTTAGGTAGTTTTTTCCAAGCATCATCCCAAAAAAGTGTTTTGTTCCCATCACTAATTTCCCAAAATATCTAATTTCTAATAAGAGCTCTTTGGGACCAAGATGAATTCCATATGAGGGAACCCTTAAGGTTCACTTCAATATGGACGAGGTCTTATTTACTGTTAGGTAGATCATATTTTCCCTACCATACTAAGGTCGAGGGACTATTGGGATTAGACACAAACCAACACTTGGTTTTCATAGTCATGACACTGTTGAGGACCTATGTATCTTCGAGACCTAGACTCCCTTTGAGTTTAGGAGTGCATATTTTTTCCCCAGCTACCAAGGGCCATTTATTGCTGGTTTGAAACCAATCCATAAGAAATTTTACTAGATGTTTTTGATCTCCTTGAGAATGTACTTGGGAGTGGCCATGAATGAGAAAAGGTGTAGGAGCATAACCTAGAGGACAGATTTGATAAGCATTTCTCTGTCTAGAAAATTGAGGGGTACAAAGGTCTAATTAGAAAACTTAAGGAAAATATTGGAAAGTAGATCTTCTAGGAGGAATTATGCAAGGCATTCTGAATAAAGGAAACTCCTAGGAATCTAGAAGAAAGGGAGATTCATTGTATTCTTAGAATGATTGAGATTCGATTTGGATATCTAGGTAGGTATTAAAGAAAAAAATTGAGATTTATCTTGATCGATAGAGGTTCTTGAGGCTTGCAAGAAAGTTTGGAGGATGTGTTTGAAGGCCTTGGATTCATGAATTGAATGAATTCCCATGAGCATGGTATCATCCATGAATTGCAGGTGGGGGTGATTTGGTTCGAATGGAGTTGAATACCTGAGATGTGGTTCTCTACTTTTTCCCCATTTAGGCTCCTTCCCAAGCCCTCATGCATAAGAATGAAAATAAAAGGTGAGGGTGGGTCTCCTTGGTGGATGGCTCAAGATGGAGAAAATTTGGATGAGGGAGAGCCATTTAGGAGGATGGAAAAGAAAGTAAATGACACGAGGGAGAGAATATAGTTTACCCTGATGCCATTTAAGCCAAAGGCTATAAGAACATGATGGATACATTTCCATCAGAGCCTATCAAATTCGTTCGACATATCAATGTTAATAATCATATCTACTTTTTTCTAAGATTTGAGAGAGTGAATAACCTCATGGGCTAGAAAAATTTCATCAAGGATCTGTTGACACTCAACATAGGAATTCTATTCTTGATATATGAGAGAGTGGAGAAGGGGATTTAAATGATTTTCTGAATCACTTTGGTTATGATTGTATAAATATAATTATAAAGAGAGATTTGTCTAAATTAGCATGGATCAAGAGTATCTTCCTTTTTGGGAATCAAGGCAAGGAAGGTTTCATTTAGTGAATGGAGTACTACCTCTCTAACTCTAGAATCTTATATTAGTTTCTAGACCTCCATTTTAAGTGTTGACAAACAAGCCTTGAAGAAGTCAATAATGAATCCTTCTAGACCTAGATCTTTTCCTTAAGGTATTTCATTGAGTATTGTTTCCACTTCCTGCATCGTGATGAGATTAAGAATATTGGAGCTTTTAGAATGTGAGACCAATTTTCGGATGTGTCAAGTGATCTTGGCTATTGATTTTGACAATCCTCAACTGGTTCTAAAAGTAGGCTTTTGTAGTAATGAACCAAATCTTGTTCAATTTATTTGTAGGCTACAATATTAATTCATTGAGGGGAGAAGAGAGTGGAAATCTTCTTTTTATTTCTTCTTTGTTTCATAGCATTATGTTTCTGCAACCTTCATCTCTGTGATGTAGCGAAGCAACATGCATGAGGTTCTGTGCACAAGTATCATGGGGCTTGACATGTAGACTTCTCCATATTCTCCCAAAATGATGATTGAAGGAAGGAGGAATGTAACCTTTTCCTCTTTCTGGATGAAGAAGTGTATTATCCACTCTATTCTTCTGAAGGTAGTGTAACTGATTAGAACTTACCATGTAGCATCTCACAGGGAGTTTTTTTCATCTCTTCGAAGGAGGTAAGATTGCATGACATAGGGCAAGCTTATTTGTCTTCTGCGTGTCATATGGATTTCCAGTCATCTTCCTATCTTCCCGCTTGGGACTAGGGACTGGATTTGGATCTGAATCACCCTGAATCTCAATCTCATAAACTGATACAACTGGTTCTACAATACTAGTGGAAACTCCAAAAGAAGTAGATGGAATGTTTTTACCTTCCCTTTCAAGTGGTAGCTAAGAGTGCACTGGTTCTAAAAATGGCATGAAGTGTGAGAACTCATATTCCTTGGAGCCATGATTTGCAGCATGCTTCGCTATGATATTCCTAGTAGAGATATATGTGATCTCCATTGAGTCAGGACCAAATATCACTCACTTTGGAGATCCAGTATGAGTCATCTGGTATATAGATAACGGATTTGTAGCTAAGGAGGGAACATAAAGCACATCTTTGAAATTTCCATGTTCAAGCTTGATAGAACCCTTCCCTTTGGCTTGAATTTTACTTTTATTACCCATATTATTATTAGGACCATCAAAAGACTGCAAAGAAGAGAATGATTCTCTGGATGCAACCATATGATTGGAAGCTCCAGAATCAATGAGGAAGGCATGTGCTGTTGAACAACTAGCCTTCAGCACATGGCATGTCTCTTCATGTTCTTCAGTTTCTTCTCTATGGTCAACCTTCCTTGCGCTAGTAGGTACAGTAATGTTATGTTTCTTCATAAGAAGAGCCATTTCATCAATTTTTCTTCTCATACAGGATATTTCTGGATGAAAGCCCCTTCCATAGTAAGAACAAAGGGTATTTCCTTTCCCATTCTTCTTTCTTCTCTTCGAACCTGAAGGCTCATTTTATTTCTCTTTCTCCATAGGAGACTCATCCTTTTGCTTCCCCTTACCATTCACAACTTTAGGTCCTCCTGCAACCAGTGCTTGATCTCTGGAAGATCGAATGATCCCCATTTGGATCAACTTGTCATGCTTATGGGTGGGAGATTCAATGAAGGCATTAAGAGTGGGCATCCTCCAATTTTGAGTAGTGAGCTTCCCTAAATGAAACGTTGATACAAAGACTAATTAGTATGCACCAAGTTGTGAGAGGATGGAAAGGATGAGTTGATCATCCTCCTTCTCAACCTTGTACAGCTTCAACTGGAACACCAGGTGCTTGAATTTTGTGAAGAAATCATTCAGTGTTTCGAAATTGGTTGGATGAAGAGAATTCATCTCATTCTTTAGCTGATAGATCCTCAGGTCATCCTTCTTATCAAACAAGGAAGCAAGATTATCCCAAACCTCCTTGGGAGTATTCAATCCATTGATGTGGAAGAGAATATCTCTAGAGATTGTGAGGCACAAGCATCCATATGCTTCATCAAGCCTATTCTAGTATTTTTCTTTTTCAACATAATGAATCGGCTCTGCCTCTGTCTCCATTGTGAGTTTGAAGAGTCTTTTGGAGTGAAGCTACATCTCCATGTCCACCTTCCACTTGTGGTAGTTGAAAGGAGTGAGAAGCTCCATTGGACGGGCCATTTCGAATGCAGTGAAGGAGACTAAGCTACTGTAGCAAATGCAGTGAAGGAGACTGAGTTGCTTTAGCGAATGCAGTGAAGGAGATTGATAAACCTATAAATCACACAATCAAACAGAAAAAGTAAGGTCGAGAGCCTGCACTTTTGGAATTTTCTTCACACCCAACATAGTTGATCTAGAAAGCTTGATCAACAATTCCTTTACTTGGGATATTAAGTGGTAAATTCTCCTCTTATGGTGCAGTACTGAAAGGAGCAATTTTGCTCAATTTTTTTTTTTGATCCAAGTATGAATCTATAGTAGGAGAAGTGCCTTGTCATGTTGAGGCTTTGAAACCATATTAAATTGAGCACATAGATCTGTGGACCAACACACAACTCACAAGATAGATAATACAATTTCACTCAAAAATTGAAGAATGAAACAATGCAAAAATGGCTTGCAAATGTGAAAGCTTTCATTAATCAAAAGTAATTAGATAATTAATTATAATGGATAAATAGCCTCATGCAATTCGAATCCATGTGAGGAAATTTGAATTGGTTTGACTCTACTTGACTGCATGGTAAACTGACCTTGTTTAAATCATTATTGGAGTTCAAAATCCCAACTCAAGTGTCTAATTCAGTGTTAACTAGTCTAACTGAATGAGGTAGGTGGGTAAATGCACCTCACCTACATACAACCATGCAAAGCTAGTGATAACTGAGTAGAATTGAATGTAACAGACTAGAACTAAATGTAACCGACTCCTAATTGAGCTTGACTAGTGTTACAGAGAGAAATTCCTATGGCTTGGGGTACCACAACAGACATCTTGACTCCAGAAATAAATCCTTTCCAATATGCAATAGAAATTAAATGTCTAACACTAAAGGATCAGACCTCGTACCTTATTCTGGACGCTTGAAGTAGATCCCCGTTGAGCTTTCCAACTTCATCTTGAATTGATAGATTACTTCCTCAACAACAAGTAAACAATACAAGCATTCTATATATCATGGTGTTAGATCTATTCTAGCATATATAATCAATAATGTATAAGCATTTGACATAATCCAATGGATAAAATATTCATTCAAACACACCTTATTGGACAGGAAAAGATATTTCTATTAATATAAATTAGAGATTACAAGATACAACCTCTGACGGCACGTCTGCAAACCGGAGAAACCGAATCCCCCACTTGGGCCTCCACCACTTCAATCCTCGATCTCTCGATAGCAAGCTCACAAGCAAAAGGCAAGCTTGGGAAGAACACACTAGTGCTCCAAGGGACAAAGGGATGCAGACTCAAGCATAAGTTCCCAATGGACTATAGTTTCTTTGGTCCCAATTCTCTCATATGCCTTCAATGTACCATAGAGTTCCTTATATAGCTTTTCAAAGGGGTAATGAAAGGTCAAATCCGAGCGATCTCAAGGCATAGGGAAGGCCAGGAGTCAAGTGAGTCGGATCCATGTCAAGGAAAACTCCAAAAGGATTTGGATTTTGTACACATCCCAATGTACACGGTTTTAGTGGTCAAACCCGCGTATATACGCGCTTATAGGTTTAAAAGTTGCGTGTATAATTTTTCACATGTTTTTAGGGATGGTCAAGGAAACATCAAAGGACAAAAAATGGTCCATGGGGTCTAAGGAGTCTGCAGCGGGACATGGGAGGGCCATACAAAGTGTGATTCACCTGGAGTGGTGAAATCAACTATAACAAGATAATTGAGGAATGTCCGACTCAGGCTTCAACTTCCTTTTAACAAGAGCACAACGACGTATGGTGACTGAATAAAGGTATCACAGACTTGATATACAAATTGGGACATCTCTGCGACACAGGAGGAATCGACAGAGGCTCCATAGGGACTGGAAGCTTAACCAGTCGGTGGAAATAAACTCAGATAAATGAGTACAGCTTCCTAAAGTCAAACTATAACCCAACTAATGGATGTGATATACAGTGCTCTATTCGAAGGCGACACGACTCGACATCTACCACAGATAACATCTTTCCTTGTCCGGATTTTTGGTTTTTTGATTTTTTTTGGACTTTTTCAGTTATTTAAAAAGCTTGAAAAAAGAATAAAATAGCTGATTTCACCACTCCAGGTGAATCACACTTTGTATGGCCTTCCCCTGTCCCATTGCAGACTCCTTAGACCCCATGGACCATTTTTTGTCCTTTGATGTTTCCTTGACCATCCCTAAAAACATGTGAAAAATGATACACACGACTTTTAAACCTATAAGCGTGTATATACACGGGTTTGACCACTAAAATTGCGTACATCGGGATGTGTACAAAATCCAAATCCTTTTGGAGTTTTCCTTGACATGGATCCGACTCACTTGACTCCTTGCCTTCCCTTTGCCTTGAGATTGCTCAGATTTGACCTTTCATTACCCCTTTGAAAATCTATATAAGGAACTCTATGGTACATTGAAGGCATATGAGAGAATTGAGAGCAAAGAAACTATAGTCCATTGTTTCCGGAACTTATGCTTGAGTCTGCATCCCTTTGTCCCTTGGAGCACTAGTGTGTTCTTCCCAAGCTTTCCTTTTTCCTGTGAGCTTGCTATCGAGAGATGGAGGATTGAAGTGGTGGAGGCCCAAGTGAGGGATTTAGTTTCTCCGGTTCACAGATGTGTCGTCAGAGGTTGTATCTTGTAATCTTTGATTTATATTTATAGAAATATATTCTCCTGTCCAATAAGGTGTGTTTGAATGAATATTTTATCCATTGGATTATGTCAAATGCTTATACATTATTGATTATATATGCTAGAATAGATCTAACACCATGATATATAGAATGCTTGTATTGTTTACTTGTTGTCGAGGAAGTAATCTATCAATTCAAGCTGAAGTTGGAAAGATCAACGAGGATCTACTTCAACCGTCCAGAATAAGGTACGAGGTCTGATCCGTTAGTGTTAGACATTTAATTTCTATTGCATATTGGAAAGGATTGATTTCTGGAGTCAAGCTGTCTGTTGTGGTACCCCAAGCCATAGGAATTTCCATCTGTAACAGAATTGGTGACTCTGCTGATGCCTCCTATGTCGCAGAGATGTCCCATTTTGTATATCGAGTCTGTGCTGCCTTTATTTAGTCACCATACACCGTTATGATCTTGTTTGAAGGAAGTTGAAGCCTAAGTCGGCCATTCCTCAATTATCTTGACTTTGCATGTCAGCCATTCTCGGTACAGTTACTGGTTCATGCACCTTATGATCGAGTCCTTCCACATTATACAACTTTGCTGAGTACCTCGTGTTGGATGATGGGGGATGCCTTAATGCCCTCCTTCCAGTGGATTTCATCCCATCGACTTCAGATCATTTATTCTGGGATTGGAATCTAGAGTCATTTTGAGTGCCTTGAGACTTGCAGTCATTAGTGGCAGGTTCTCTCGCCATCGACAGTTTTTGGGAATACATCAATGTCCCCTGATCGATGGATCCTCTCAAGTGTTCGACCTCAACACATTTATTCACACTTGTTAGTTTCCAGTCTAGTACCTTGATTCCCATTTTCATCATCGGTGGGTGATCTCGCGTCTATTAACGGTATACATTAATGACCAGTAATTAGACGATGGACTACTATGTTCGACCTCGACACCTCTATTCACATAGTAGGACATGTACTTGTAGCAGTGTGTGTAGAATACTTTCCAGATTGGTGGCATCTCTTATATGTACCTCCTTGATCATGCCAGTGTTCATGAGATTTCAGCTCTCGTGACTTGATTCTAGTACACGTTAGATATTTCCAGCCACTATGGAGATCTTGATCTATTATATATCTTCAGCCATTATGGAGATCATGGTCCTTTGTATATCTTCATCATGGAGATTCTGATCTATGTATATTGTACGTGGCGATGACCACTTATGTGATATATTGCATCATGCCTATTCATGGCCATTGTACTCTTATGTATCCGGGACTGCTATATGTATTTGCAGTTATGTGCAGATTTGTATTATTGTACTATGTTGATTGGGTGGTTGGTCTTCCATTTGGGATCCTTCATCACTCCACTTATGGGATGGACTTATAATGTATTTTGGCCATCATATGACCCCTCTGACCTCACACATTAGGGGGCATCTATTATAGCTGATTTCACCACTCCAGGTGAATCACACTTTGTATGGCCTTCCCCTGTCCCGCTGTAGACTCCTTAGACCCCATGGACCATTTTTTGTCCTTTGATGTTTCCTTGACCATCCCTAAAAACATGTGAAAAATGATACACGCGACTTTTAAACCTATAAGCGCGTATATACGCGGGTTTGACCACTAAAACCACGTACATTGGCATGTGTACAAAATCCAAATCCTATTGGAGTTTTCCTTGCATGGATCCGACTCACTTGACTCCTGGCCTTCCCTATGCCTTGAGATCGCTTGGATTCGACCCTTCATTACCCCTTTGAAAAGCTATATAAGGAACTCTATGGTACATTGAAGGCATATGAGAGAATTGAGACCAAAGAAACTATAGTCCATTGTTGCTGGAACTTATGCTTGAGTCTGCATCCCTTTGTCCCTTGGAGCACTAGTGTGTTCTTCCCAAGATTTCCTTTTTCTTGTGAGCTTGCTATCGAGAGATGGAGGATTGAAGTGGCAGAGGCCCAAGTGGGGGATTCAGTTTCTCTGGTTCGCAGACGTGCCTTCAGAGGTTGTATCTTGTAATCTCTGATTTATATTAATAGAAATATCTTTTCCTGTCCAATAAGGTGTGTTTGAATGAATATTTTATCCATTGGATTATGTCAAATGCTTATACATTATTGATTATATATGCTAGAATAGATCTAACACCATGATATATATAATGCTTGTATTGTTTACTTGTTGTTGAGGAAGTAATCTATCAATTCAAGTTGAAGTTGGAAAGCTCAATGGGGATCTACTTCAACCATCCGGAATAAGGTACGAGGTCTGATACTTTAGTGTTAGACATTTAATTTCTATTGCATATTGGAAAGGATTGATTTCTGGAGTCAAGCTGTTTGTTGTGGTACCCCAAGCCATAGGAATTTCTCTCCGTAACAACTAGTCACCAACTGAACTCAACTAATGGAGGTTGGCGTTGGCACTCCTAGTGGATCCTAATTTGTAGGGATTGATCTAAGAGTCTCCTGAACTGATGTATGTAAGTGAAATCAATGGAATTTGGCCTCAATTAGTGTTCCCCATACTTTAGTAACTGGTACATGTGCCCCAATTAGGCCAGGTGGACCCAATGGTGCTAGTGACTAAATATAGACTGAAAGAACTCCTGATTTAGACATAATTGACCAAATTGGATAAGGGAGGATTATAACCCTAACATTTGGAGTCAATACTAAAGTTTATAAGGAAGATAATTGGCCATTGGTCACAACCGGTCACTGGGAGGATGGAGGTTTTAGTGGCTAGTACTTACTGAAAAATATTATGAGAGACAAGGAAGTGATCTAGATGAGAATCATTGTGGAACTCTCTCCGTCGTTTGTCATTCTAGGTATATATGGAATTCATCATTTCCATATATTTCAACCTAAGATCCTCAATGGTATGGTTGAAATACGTATCGGTACCTCTGTTATTTCTTCATATATCTCCTTTTTTTTCTGCCAAACTAGTTATCATGTTCAAGTCCCCTTCAAGAATCCAACTTCCTTGTAGAAAGTTTTTACCAATGTTTATGAGATAATGGAGGAGATCAATATTTTGGGATACAATATTTGTCCTATAAGCATTAGTGATAAATACCGCTATATGGGATCTTATAATCTTGAAACTAATTTCGATGGTATTGTATGTGTAAAAGAAGTTATCCATATGAATCTCTAGAATATTCCATATCATGTATAGACCTCATGAATCCCCCTGAGCATCTAATGCAAATGATTGAATTGCTTTCCAACATTGTGAAGCTATTTTCCTAAGCATATTCAAGCTACATTTTGTTTCTTGGATAATGACTACCATTGGTTTATCCAATTGGATCATGTTCCTTAGAGTCCCTTGTTTTTATTCTACATTCAACCTCTAATGTTCCAAGATATGACAATCATTTGAAAACTAGGGTATGGGTTGGTACGTCTCATTTAGGTGACCATAATTCCTTGATTTGATGAGTTATCTCCTATATTCTTGATCATCTATTGAATGGGGGGTTTCCCTCATTTCCTGTCCTCTTCGTGTTTATTGGAAGGATATTTTCAAGGGAGTACTTTTTAATACTAGGGGTGTAGAAGAGAATCCTCCTTTGGATGGGCCTATAGATTTATGGTGTACTTTATTTAATGTTTCTTTTAGAATGATCATTTGATTTTCTGATTTGGAGTTGGTGTCATTTAGGTCACAAGTGACTGTTATTCTTTCTAGATCTAATTTTCTTGTGTTTATTTATTCCTTTTCCTCCTCCTCTTGATCTTATTTTCCTTGGTCACATATTTCCATGTGCTCTGATTGATTAGGCATTGCTACATTAGGATCCATTTTTCTTTTCTTATTTTTGGCTGAGTTATCAAATCCGAGTATTCTTTTTGATCCTCCCCATCTTGATCTTGTTGCAAGGAGGTACCATTTTTTTATCCATCTACTAGATTCTTATATAGGTCCAAGATAAGATAGTTGTTGTGTGTATCTATATTATTCCTCTAGCCAATTCCTTCATGTGTCCTGATCTCTTTTTTCATGGGGACTTTAGTGAATCCATCCCCATCTATTTGGGTGGAGTTATTAAGTTTTACCAGATCATTTTTCAAGGGATAGTCTTTGAAAAAGTGACCATGTTTGATATTTGTGGCATTTGAAGGGTATATGCTCATATTCAATGGGATGATTCGATTAATTATCCTTGTGACTTAAGCATATGGCTTCCATGAGAGATTGTGACATGTTCATGTATATGCAAATTCTTGTATAAGCTATGTACTTGGTCGCTTTGGTGGACTCAGATGATTTGAAAATGGGACTCTTTCCACTTTACCTTGATCCAAAAATCTTAATATACAAAGTTAATTAAACATGCATTGATATCAAATCTAATTTAAAAAACCAAGACCTTTTACTAACAGTGCACTTTGCTATAAATGAGGATCCCGATTTGCAAAATAAAATTTGCAAAGTAAAAATGTGAAAGTAAAGAAGAGAACATGAGAAACAATAAGATGAGACAATATTGTTAATAGAGTCCACCCATCTTGGGCTACATCTCTGTTTCCACTTCAAAATGGTGAAACCGCTTTCATTATGCTAAAAAATGTTGAAGATACAAAAGATATACTTAGAATGAAAAATATGAAGATACCATTTAGTTTTGTCGATTAGACTTAGAAACAGAGGTCACTACTAAATTCCCCTTAAAATTATGAGACTTTTAAGTATAAACTCGACCTAGTTTTGATTAGTCACTCAGGGCACCCCCTTGAAAGAAATTTCAAAACTATGCTCTACAATCATTCATACAGTCCTTCTTTGCAACCTCTAGCTCAGTGTTAAACCCTAAATTTTGGGCACATTCCCCCCTATATTTTGGTATATTACATATTATCGATGTCAACTTGGTTATATTAGTTTTTATTGTACACATTTGTCTCCTATATATAGTAAGGATATATTTTCATTTGAGTCATCATTATATCTTGTCTTGTCTTATGTACTCAGTACATTGTGTAAGGAGGTTCCTCCCTCGAAGAGGATTGATATTAATCTATGGTATTAATTATTAAGGCATGCATTACTTTATTCTGGTATATTTTGGTTATTTTTATGCTATTTTTGGGACTTGGTTTCATAACATTTGGTATCAAGGCTCTTTCCTTGGGGCTGGTTTATGCAAATCAATTCATTTTGGAATTTTCACTTCAATTTTTTTTTATACAAGGAATAATAGATTGAGGTTAAAAAACCACCTATATAATATGCCGATCTATCTCCATTCCAAAATTCAGGTCCTAAGAAATCACATTTTCAGAGATATTAGCCTTAGAAACTAGGATTTTTAACTAGTCCAGAAACTAGTCTAAAACATGTGTTATGGGGAAAAAGGTCATATATGGGGCATCCGAGATCCAAATTGAGTGAGACTCGTTGAATAAGAAATAAAATAGACTAGAGTATATTTGGTAATTTTTTTAGCCTCATATACATAATATTGGACACATGGGAGTCCGTACAAGTTCTCTCTTCTGAAAGGACAAAAAACAAGAAGTGTTAGGATATTTGCAATAACTTTTTATTGGCACATCCAAATTAAGTCATACCTATGGAATAAGAAAGAGGAAACATAAGGATACCATAGGATGAAGTTTCAAACCAAGAGGAGGTCAAATTCCAATTTTAAATTAGTTCCAAGTCATCCCTAAAACAATCTTTCAATCAGGGTTTGCAAAAGGTGTTTTGGGGAAAATTATCATATCCAGGGCATGCAAAATCCAAATTGAGTGAGACCTGTTGCATAATAAGTAGGCTGAAAAAGGTATACATGGTAGATTTTTTGGACTCATATAAGAAATATTGTACATTTGGAACACCATACAATTCCTTTCTTCTGGATAGACCAAAAAGAAGAAGTGTTGGGGGATTTGCAATAACTTCTTACTGTAGCATCCGAGTTAGGTCAGACTTGCGACATAAAAAAGAGGACACTTCAAGCTACAAAAGGAAAACAATTTAGACCTAGAGGACCTGGAATTTTAAATTTATATCAGTCTAGGTTAGCCACAAAACATTCTTCAATTTAGGGTTTGAATATGGAAAATCTATAAATCAAGCAGTGATAGATCACATAGAACACCGAAAAGCAGTTCTCCAATTACTGAAGATGTCCAAAAATAGGATGAAACAACAAGAAGATCAACATGACAGTCAAAGGAGTTTTTAAGAAGGAAAAATCACATGCAAACTTGAACAAATAATTGAAACAAGGACCAAATAACTACACAATGTATCTATTATTGAGTACCTCATCAAGTGGGAGAACATACCAACTACAAATTCGACATGGGAAGACGAGTCCTTCATACATATGCATCCACAACTAGCTAAGTGTTGAGAATAATGCTTGTCTATAGGGGAGGGGCATATTAATACCAAAATGTTGGGAACATTCCCCCCTATAGTGTGGCGCATTACCACCTATATTGTGGTGCATTACATATTATGGATGTCGGCTTAGGTCTATTAGTTTTTATTCTACACCTTTGTCTCTTAAATATAGGAAGGAGATATTTTCATTTGAGTCATAATTATATCTTATATTTTCTTATGTACTCAATACATTGTGTAAGGAAGTTCCTCCCTTGAAGAGGATTGCTATTCATCTCTGGTATTCATTGTCAATGCATGTATTACTTTCTTCTGGTTTATTTCTTCTATTTTAATGCTATTTATGGGACTTGGTTGCATAAAAATCATGATTATTTTACACTATAGGACCTCCACACCTCCTTGGAATATGTGTTATAGTGTTATTTTCCACACCTCATGCATCATGCCTTCACGGCCTTCCTTTGTCCCATGCAAGCTCAGTATACCCCATTTACTCACTATAGGCCTGATGCTTCAGTATAATCCTTAAAAATATATTTTTGAATACATAGGTGGGTCACTAGTTCTACATCTTGTGTATACATATCTTGCACCATTACTTCCCATGTACATCGGGTTTTTTGCTAAAAAAAATATATTTGGAGTTTTCCCCATCAAGTAATGAACACCTCGGTTAGTGGAATTCCATATACCGAGAAACACTTTGATTAGAACCTCCATTTACCATTGGAGTGCTATATTGTAAAATTAAGTTAAGCATAGGATCACCAGGTCTACATAATTCAAATGGATAATTGTAGAAGAGATAGGAGAAATTGATAAACTTAGATCAATAATTCATGGAAAATAAAACACTCATGAGACCAATAATTGGAATAAATGATATTAATCCATTAATCATCATTAATCCTCATATTTAGTAAATAATATGTAATACAATGGTTATACATATAGGAGAATTCAAATTCCTAAAGAGGCAGTGGAATCTACCAACTTGGAATGACTCAGGAGATAACTCAGTGTGGGAAAATCACCACTAGAGCTCACTAATGCAACTCTATATCACTGATTCAGTCTACAATCATTTAACTTAAGAGAGTAGGTGAGTAAATGTGTCGTACTTCCCTTTAATCATTCAAACTGGCACTAGAGAGATTGAGAGTGAACTAACTAATGGGAATGGGAGAATACCTGGACATAATTGAATACCTACTGGAGTCAAATACTGGACACTGCTGGTTGAAATCAGAGTGGGTTCCTAAATGATAGGGATTGATCCCTGGAGAAGTAAAACTCATGCAGACATTCATAGTAAGTGGTAGGTGTCTCCTAAGTATGCCCCCCATGCATGAGTGAAGTGATGATGGCCTCCTAAGCTAGGAAAATGATCAAATAGACTATGTGGGTAAAGGGAGGATTAATTTATCCCAAATCCCCCCTTTAATCCTAACTTTGGACAACGAGCTCTGAAAACTGAGACCAAAGGTCACCCATACAATCTAAATGTATTTTTTTCCCATGTAAAATGGCGAAAGAGGAAAAACCTCATGAGGAAAATCCTCCCTCAAGAATGGACATGAGATACACCAGAAATAAACTAATCCAAATCCAAGTAAGTGTGAACTTGATTAGATGTCTAGAGGTATTTTCTTTTTGGGAAGAAGATGAATATGATCAACTTGATCAGGAACATATACAACTGCATAATAGATTATGGGACGATGTAGAGCAACTAAAATAATTTGACAAAAGAGAAAAAGTCGGTTCTTATTCAACTTGACCTTGAAATTAGGTCCAAATGAGTCTTGATGTTCTTGATACTTTGAACCATTTGAGGTAAAATCATATCAAAATGCGAGGAGAAAACATCCAAGCGAATGCAAGAGGTCTCCATATTTATTAGCACTATGAGGATATGAGCATGTGATAGAGTAGGAATGAACAAGAAGTTTGGGACCATGGAGAGCGAATGCTTGATCTCCATAATATGATATAGCTTTCAAAATATCCATGAAATCACAGAATTTAATATAAAAAAATCATAAGAAGAAACTGTCAATAAATCCCCAACAACAAATTTGAAATCCTACTTGAGGTGCTTGATTTTTCACACCAAAGCTGATGAGATTATCACAAGCATAAATGAGAGGCCTTGAAAATATAAAATCAAACCAAATAAGGTGAAATAAGCTCCAAGAATGAGGAACAAAATTCCCAAGTGCACCATTGATATGGAAAATGCACAATGTTCTCCTTCTTCAACAAAATTCTGAGTATTGGTCCAAGTAATCAAGCAGGAATTAACTAGAAGAATTAGATAAGTGAGGGAGAATGGGTCACTTCCCAAATATGTTTTTTCTTCTAAAATATACAAAATATCACCTCTCTGCAAACCAACAGCATGATTGGATAGTGACGAATCAAATTTCTCTTCATCTCCTTGAGCAATCATTGCCAAACTTTACACATAATTTAGAATAGAAGAATCATAGGAGAATGATTGAGGAGGAAGGAAAGAGAGTCCTTATTCAACAATGGGGGTTTGAATGTATTCTTATAGATCATATGGATGAGAATACGAGATATCAAATCAAATTTCTCTTCATCTCCTTGAGCAATCATTGCCAAACTTTACACATAATTTAGAATAGAAGAATCATAGGAGAATGGCTGAGGAGGATGGAAAGAGAGTTATTATTCAACAATAGGGGTTTAAATGTATTATTTTAGATCACATGTATGAGAATATGAGATATCAAATATATCATGAACTTATGGAGAAACAAGAGAAGGAGTCTCTTCAAGGAGACTTTTACCAATTCAAATTGAATGAGTTGACGATTTTGCTATTTCTCCATCTTGAACAACTTCATCAAAGAGAATCGAGACTGATAATTTTGAAGGAATAACACTTGAATAGGTGTTGGGTGTGCTCTAGAAATTGATAGAATTATCCTCATTACGTTTTCCAAAATATATATCCAATGTTGTCCATAGATGCTTTGGGTATTCATCAGAATCAATAAGGTAGCGCATGCTTGGAGAAATAACCAGACATATAGTTCCAAAATATCTATCATAGTCATTCAACAAGTCATTTAGCTCTTCATAAGACTCTTCAATAATTCTAGTAGATATCTCATAGAGACCTTGTCTCTTTAGATATGAAATCATCTTCGGTTTCCACTCCGACTAACTTGTACTGGATTGAGAGAGAAACTGATACTCTCGAATCTATATTGAAGTTGTACATGCAAAAACAATTCAATTTGAATCAAATTAGACCAAACACTCTCCATTTATACATGTGCACTTTCTCCAGGTAATTCACACCTAGATAAACTTCTCTAGACAAAATCCAAAGGGAGCAAGGAAATAATTCCAGGATCTATGTGGAACCCAATAGCTTCTGGTGCATTAATGGAATCTTTTGAGGTTTGTTGTTGACATTGATACCGGTTCTGATACCATGTTAAATTCAATTAAGCTTAGGATCATGAGTCTTGCAGGATTCAAATGGATAATTGTAGAAGGGAGATAAGCAATTGATAAACTCAGATCAATAATTCATGGAAAATAAAACACTCATGATACCAATAATTGGAATAAATTATATTCATCAATTAACCAATATTAATCCTCATATTCAGTAAATAATATGTAATACAATGGTTATACATATAGGATAATTTGAATGCCTAAAGAGGCAGTTGAATCTACCAACATGGACTGACTCACTAATGCAACTCTAGATCACTATTTAGTTTACAATTAGTTAACTAAAGAGATTATGTGAGTACATGTGTGCTAGTTCCCTTCAATCATGCAAATTGGAGCTATAGATACTGAGAGTGAACTAACTAATGGGAATTAGAGCATAAATCATGACATAACTAAATACCTACTGAATTCAACTGTTGGACACTATTGGTGGCACTCAGAGTGGGTTCTTAAATTACAGGGATTGATCCTTGGAGCACCAAAACTCATGCAGACAGGCACAATAAGTGGTAGGTGTCTCCTAGGTATCTCCCCCATGCACTAGCGAAGTGATGATGACCTCATATGCTAGGAAAATGAATAAATAGATTATGTGGGTAAAGGGAGGATTAATTTATCCCAACATGTGTATTGATGAATTGTGAAGCATTAGAGGAGGAGAAACTTGGAGAGTAAAGAGACTAGAATTTTTTTCCCCATTGTTATATTCTTGAGTCTGGATCCCTTTGTCCTTGTTGATAGAACCATTTGTGTTAATATTCCAATATTTCCATTGTCTTTGTGATCTTTCTTTGCCGACAGAGGTTGTCATATTATATACCTGTTTTATATTAATAGAAATATCAATTTCTCATCCAAATTTGATGTGTAATTATGTATATTTGTATCCATGGGTGTAATTTCATTATACATGTTTAGATGGAATATGCTAGATTTATGCTAACACTTAATATATTATTCTTGGATATCTATTTGTTGTTGAGAAAAAATTGTAGGGACAAGCCTTTAATCGATAGCTCAACGGTGGTGGTCTTCAAACATATGATTGAGGTGTGGTTCTTATCCCTTAGTGGTTAGTTTCTTTAATTTATCTAGCATGATTGAGAATGGATTTGATTTCTAGTGTCATACTGTCTGTTGTGTTCCACCCCAAGCCATAGGAATATTTTCTCCGTAACAAAATTGGCAACTTTGATGGGGATTTTCCTTTTTGTTGGGGTTTTTGGGTGCATTTTTGCTTCAATTACTCTTAGCTTATCTATGTTTCTATTTCAAATTTGGTAGTATGTTCATCCATTGATAGTTCCTTAGAGTGGTTTTGACATTGTATTTCTTTTTACCGCCTTCTGCCTTGTATACGCGGGTCACAATACTTACATACACGTATATACGCAGACTGTCCTATGGAAGGTCACATACATACGTTTTTGTTCTCTAAACAGTCATGTATATCTTCCATTTTGGTTGATATCTTAGTATGTGAAGTTGTTGGGTGGGTTGAGAGTGTTTCTCGGTCTTCCAGGGTCCTTATGTTGTCTGTTGACTGCTCCCATTGTGAATATAAACCTCTTTTTTTTAGAAAGTTGTTCTTTTCAATTTCTCCCTTTTTGTTTTGCTATTAGGGCACTAGTCCTTAAGTCTCAGTGTCTTTCTTAGCTTGTGTTTGCTGCTTGCTACAAATATTGAGAGTTTAATGGTTCTTGCTACATTTTCACTCATTTATTTTGAAAATACAAAAATATAGGCATTGTTACATATTAATTTCCATCACGCATGTGCATGAAAGTAAGTACTTGCATTGGTTTGCTTGGGATGAAATTAGTGTTTAGGATTTCATTTAGGAAGGATTTCATTTGCATGTGAAAATAAACAGAATTATTGTGCAATTCATTTAGTGGCATACCATCATTTCATTTGGAAAACAAAGTTGCACTTGGCATTGTTTTTAGGTGTGCATATTTTCTTTTATTGTTGAGTCATATTATCACTAGTTTCACGATCACATCCCTTGAGTAAGCACATCCTCTTAAAATTAACGCTTAACTTAAAATGATTAGAATGATTTTATTTTATAGGGTGCACCAACAACGCTTAGGTTTTAGAGTCTTGGAATAGGAATTTGTGAGTAAAATTATCCAAGACTACAAAACATAAAATATTTAGGTGTCTGACCAGGGAGATGAGAAATCCTTGCTATAATTGGTGTTCTCAGGAAGATCCTCTTTCACAGCAGTTAATCATGAGGCAACACACATGTTGATTGTGGGAATATCCCTCCAATAGCTTTAGCGAGCGCTGGAGATATTTCCGGTATGTTATTCATATTTGGGGGATCTTGAGGTAACTTTGGTGCTTTCGAGCTTTGGGCTTAGTTACCCTTCCCATATGGTGGATCCAACCTGTGATTTTCCACCTGAGCATTGGTTATATTAAGGTTACCTTAGTTTTCTTTTCATAGGTATCACAGGGGGTACTTGCATAGGTTATTATGTGAGTGTCCTATCTAGGTAGGGGTAGGATGTCACTATCACTTTATGTTTTAAAGCTGAGGGCCATTATAATTGGTTACATGCCTCCACTTGTAGTGTATGGGAGTTTGAGGCCTATGCTAGGACATACACACTTGCTTCATTTGGGAGCTCATTTGTACTCACACTTTGATTGTTTGCATATATCCTAGTTTACTTAGGGGTGTGCTCTGTGTTCCCTAGTTGGATTTAGGGATCACAATTACTTTAGTCTCTTTCTCTGTGGAGTCACCGTGAATTGAATTTTGACACTTTGTTGTTCCCGTTGCTTAGCATTTTTATTGAATTTTAACACTACACAACCTCTTTATAAAAGGGCCGGAAATTACATGTGTCCTCTTTTCCACCATGGTCTCCATATAACTTTTACCACGAGTACCACTTCCAAGACACTGAAGTTCCCTTCATCCCCATCATCCAAATTGCGAGGAGGATCCCATGAAGTTCCTCCTTTATCTAATTTATGGATTTTCCAGACTTTAGTCTATACTGACCCTCGCGGGGTTAGGCCTTCCCATCCGATAAGAAAAAAATATCTAGATTTTACAGGATTTAACCCAAAATTTGACTTAAGAAGGTCAATTAGCGAGACATAATAAGGTCCTTTTAGTTCAAGTCCTTTTATTTTCGACATTCCAAATATCTCCACTAGTATTCCATCATCCATCCAAGGTCCTAGTGTGGAGCCTGGTGTTGCACTAGGGGGCACTCCATCCCCTTACATTGCACATCACTTCATAGGTGGTCATATCCCTCCTTCTACTCTATTTTTTGGGGGTGTCCACCCCCTTCGTTCGGTCTTCACACTAGTGTTCATCCCAGTGGGCATGGTGATGGATACATGAATTTTGGGTTTATGAAATACATTCCTTATTTCTTCCCATCATCCACTTCACCTATTCTATCAAATTTATTTATCATGAAACCCCCTCCACATATCCCAAATGGGAACTCAATAAGGTATGATCCCTTTGGTTACATTGTTCCCTTGTCATTTGGTGTCCTTATGTCTAGATGTTACATGCATCCCCAAGTGTTAGGTGGTCATCCGGTATACCAGATGAATAATTATGGTTATATGGTTCCCCCTTCTCAAGTAATTCCCCACATTCAAATGCCTGTGCCTCCTTACATGGGTCATATGGGAGGAGGTTACTATCCCACTTGTTAAGGTCATGGCCTTTACTAGAATCAACCTTATCCTAACCAATATTTCCAAGAAGCATGGAATCAAAAGGTTCATCCTAGGCTCCCATTTTTATCTACGTTGAACTTGCTTGACCTATCCAAACTCAATAATGACCAAGTGTGTCATCATCCGACGTGGCCTCCCATTCCTACCAAGCTTCCTTCATATTTTATGAAGTTTGAGGGTAAGAATGGTGAGGATCCTAGTGATCATGTTACTACTTTTCATCTACAGTGCTCTTCGAATTCATTGAATCATGATTTCATTCAATTACGACTATGTCAATGCACCCTCATGGGTTTAGCTGTGAAACAGTATATAGAGTTTCCTGGGGGTATGTATGGTACCTTTAATGACTTGGCCTTGGTCTTCCTTAATAACTTTTAGTTTCCAGTGCGCTATGATGCCAATACTGAAATCTTGTCGAATTTTTGGTAGGACAAAGCCACCCATATTTCTGACCACATTCAAGAGTGGTGTATATGAAAGCGATTGATTTAGGCCAAAATTCCACTGGAATTCTTACTGGAATTGTTCCCTAAGTCCTTACTACCTTATATCGTGAAGGATGTTTTGAAGTATGGAGTGACAACCAACTTAACATGCCATTTTCATAGGTCAACAATTAGACCTAATTTATGCTCAGTCTAGGATCCTTTATGATATTATCCCTAATGGTACATGGTCAAATCATGATCCCAATTTTAAACATGAGCCACAGGATGATGGAAATATAGGAAATGTAAGTGCGAAAGCTGTGGACCAGGTTACATATCAAACTTTGAATTTTTTGCTTAACCGGTTTTATGGTTGGATAGGCTATGACTTTGTCCACCATCACCCAATTAGCGGATGTACATTCTATGCAATCATCGAATCAGAAGGGAAGCCAACAAACCAGGCATAAAAGGAAGAAGGCGAGAAATAATAAGAAGGGTGGGAATAAAAAGGAGAACGCTAATGATGAAAAGAATGGAGAAAATGTTGGGGGTACATGAAGACTAAATGGAATATCAAATTTCATTGTAAGATTTATGCGAGAGACCATCTTATGTACTTATTCTCTAGAATTGTGGAAGTCTAAAAGTTTATCGCGCAGATCCCAGCTGTGCTGATTGATCCCCTTCCACACAATCAAAAAATGAATTCATGGATATAGGTCACTAGAAGTAGTTCTGGTGGGAGTCAAAACCAGCTAGGAATGGAAGGTGGTCATGGTTGTATCAATGTGATGTCAGTTGTTCATGTTGTGAGCAGTTCACGTGATTATGGCCCGTCACAACTGACCATGGGTAAAGAGCCTCTGCCTCTTGAGATTCCTTTGCATATTGACAAGCTCGAGACTATAACATGTATTCCTAAAGGGGTGTTAAAGTGTTCGAGTCACAATCCCAATTCTTGAGCCTCCAAACACTATTCTATTGTTGAGGGTTTGGGACAGAATGCCTATGTGATGTCACTATAGAGGAGCTTCAAAATTGTCCCTCATAGAGGAATGCCTTGTTGGATTCTTTGGGAGCTCGTGATTTAAGTAGTTTGATTATGATAAAGTTTCAGACGAATGATGTCCAGCCTCAATTTCCTTACCATGTGGCTTTTCAAGTCCATGTGGAGTGTCTAAACAACACCATAAAACACACAGTTATTGATGAAGTTTCTTCAACATTGGTCATTTCGTTTTCTTGTTGGAAGGGTTTGGTATCTCCCTCATTGTCTCAATCTATGACTATGTTGACATCATTTGATGGATGCTCGTTTAGAATGCATGCCATTATTCCTTCTCTTTACATCCAATTGGGAGGGAAGTCCACATCGTTCGAGGTTGAGGTGGTTGATGCACCTCTTAACTACAACCTTTTACTGGGTCAAAACTAGATTTTCCTTGAAGGAGATCATATCATGGGTGTTATGTTTTGTATCCTTTCCTCATGAAGATATAGTCATGATGATCAATCAATTATTGTTCATTAAATATAGTTCCTCTATGTCGTTGGCACCTACGCTCCCGGTTTTTGAGAATTATCATTCGACAACTGAGAACGTTGGTGTCAAGATGTATCTATAACTTATGGGAATATTTAACTTTATGACTCTAATTTTGTCTATTGATTCCACTTCTGATAGTGCTTTGTCATTGTCGATTTCGATCCCATTTCGTACTTCGTATTCAAGTGCTACTAGGACTCTTCCTTCACCAGTTGAATGTGGTGAAGGGCACCCAATCGTCGGAATGGATATGTCATTGTCTGCAACAAATGTCATTTTTCAATATTCATATGAAACTAATTTAGACCCTAATATTTCCTCTTCACAGACATAATAGGGAGATATCATGCTACTGCCCGCTTTGGCGGTCCAATCAACTCGCTCACATGATTGTCTCAATGATACTTCCCCCCCAGATGAAGCGATTATTGAGACCATGGGTTGTCCTAAAAGACCTTGGGAGGACCTACATTATAGACATTTTTCCCTACAAGAGCTTGAAAGGACTGAGCACGATGAGTCCTGGTTGGCCTTAGGTGAGGAAATTGATCACTTTGTGCTCCCTTTGGATGAGGATAGTCTATGTGTTGAAGGGAGCACAAAAGATATTTTTCCTACCATCCCGATGAATCCCCAAGATCCTCCTATCGTTAAAGTTGAGACTTACTTGGATAACCTCGTTGTGCACTCTCACAAGAGAGTAGATTATCCATCTCACTTTTGACTTGTGTTTGAAAGAGGCAAGCACCTATTGTGATTTATCATTTCGATGGTCAAAATATTGGTCAACCATTTAAAGGTTGAGGCAATAATGCAGCTGCCTCCCTCACGCTCAATGAACTATGTTTGAGCTTTCATCCTTGAGTGGAACTTTGTGCATTAGTGTATATATTTTGGTTTTACCTACCATGATTTTGTAGCTTCACTCTAGTCATTTATCCATTTCTATATAGTTTTTTGAGATTTATGGACTAACGTTACAATGTGAGGATTTTTTGTGGAAAATTTATTTATGTGGTAAGGGGTTGTGCCTAGTATGATCATGCCTTCGACAGGTATATCTCATTTCTAGCATATATGATAGGATTTCACTCCACTTGAATTATTTCGTTATCTTGATTCATAATGACACTGAACCTTCTAGATGCTTCTAGAAGTGTCATTATGTAAGCGATGGAGCTTTATCGATCATGGGTACCCTATTTAGATCCCATTTTTCCATTCGGTGCCCATGCTGAGTGTCCTACTTAAGTTTGGGAGTCCCTTGTAGTCCCTCCATACCTTCAAATATAAACCTCATGTCATTTCTTATATTTTATGTTGGCCATATCCCATAGGGACTCCCGTTTTACATCAAGTTGTAAATGCATTGCATGCGTTCGCTTTCCTTATTGAGCTTGATGTTGGCTCTCTGCTTCAATTTTATAATCCATTAAGCTTGATCTTGTCTCAATTCTATCCAAGTAGAGCCTATTATTTATCCTTTACAACTTGATTATCCCATATTCGAGAGGGAACATTCCTCGAGTGTCCTTATCCTGCATGCACTTCCTTGCATTGAGCACATGTATCTTCCACTGCTTGGAACTAGTTTGATCGCGGGAGACACTTATTTGTTCTTTATTGTACTATAATCATATTTTATTCTTTTTCAAGATTTGTAATATGAAAAAAACCAAAAAAATTGAAAAAGCATAAAAAGATGGATGGGAAATGATATTCTCTTATTGGCAGCTATTGTGCCGCCTTGGAACAGAGAAAAGTTCATGAGTCTATTCATCATGGGTTGGATTTATATCATAAACTTAGGAGTTGTACTAATTATTTAGAGCTTTCTCCACCAATTGGTTAAGCTTCCAATTAGTATGGAGCCTCTATTGATGCCTCTTGTGTTACAAAGTTGTCACAACTTGTACATTGAGTCTATGCTACCTAAGTGTCTCCATATGCCTCATGATATTATTTGAAGGAAGTCTTTAGCCTAAGTCATACATTCCTTAGTTATATTTACTCAGCATGTCGAACATTCCTGATACATCACAAATATGTGGTCCTACCTAACACCTTGGGCCTACTTTCATCATTGGTAGGCGACCTTGAACTTAGTAAATGGAATCTCATCATAAGTCGCTGAATGCATGGTTTCCCTTGTGTTCGACATCAAGAAATATATTCATACAATCTTACCACACCATTTCTTGGATTCCATTAGACCCTATCGGTGGTTTCCTTGCCTCTGTTAGTATTTTTCATTGTTGGCTACTATTCAGAGGGTCTCTTTCGCACACTACTTGCATCCGCTATGCATGAGAGATGCACATGGTTTTTGGTTCGTGCAAATATTGATCGTTTGAGTTATTCCAAATTATCCATCCTTTTTGTGCACCCCGTGTTGGTTGATGTGGGATTCCCTAATGCCCTCCTTCCAACAGATTCCATTCCATCGAATTTAGATCATTTATTTTGGAATTGGGATCTAGAGTCCGTTGAGTGCCTTGAGACTTACAATCATCAATGGCAGGTTCTCTCACCATCGACAGATTTGGGAATACATCAATGTCCCTTGATCGATGTATTCTTCAAGTGTTTGACCTCAAAACCTCTATTAACACTTATTGAATGCACTCGGTACCTCGAAACCCATTCTCATCATCGGTGGGATGTCTCACGTCTGTTAACGGTATACATAAATGACCGATAATAAGACAATGTTTCATCATGTTCGATCTCAACACCTTTATTCACGTGATGGGACATGTACCATCGATAGTTTGTATAGAATACTTTAGAGTATGATGGAATTTCATATATGCTACTATCTTGATCGCGACAGTTCTTATGGGATTTCAGTTCTCATACAAGAGCAGTGTACCTTGTTATGTACAAGAAGTATTTATTCATTATGGAGACCAAAATCCACTATGTATTGTACATGGATGTGACCACTTATGACATATTCCTATTCATGGCCATTGTACTTATATGTATCCGGGACTGTACTATATATGCTCCATATCTACAGTCATATACACAAAGTTATAATTGTATTATGTTGACAAGTGGCTAGTTCTTCCTCTTGAATCTTCACTAAGCCATCATGTACCCATCTGGCCTCACACATTAGGGTGCATATGTTATAGTGTGATTTTCCATACTTCATGCATCATGCCTTTATGGCATTCCCTTGTAACTATGTAGTCTCACTATACCCCATTTATTCACTATAGAACTGATGCTTCAGTATAACCCTTAAAAATACATTTTTGAAGACATACATGGGTCACCAGTTCTATAGCTCTCATATACGCATATTGCACCATTATTTCCTGCATACATCGGTTTTTGTGCTAAAAAACAAAAGAATATTTGGAGTTTTCCCCATCAAGTAATGAATACCTTGATCCTTAGACTTCCATATGCTAGGAAACACTCCCATTCGACCCTCCATTTCCCATTGGAGGGCTATATATTTAGCCATTATGAAGCATTAAAGGATCATAAACTTGGAGAGTAAAGAGACTATAGCAAAAAATTTCCCCATTGTTATATGCTTGAGTCTGCATCTTTTTGTCCTTGCTGATAGAACCATTTATGTTTTCTCAAGCTTGCCATTGTCTTTGTGAGCTTTCCTTGTTATAGGGGATTGAAGCGGTGGAGGCCCAGGTGGAGGGACTTGGTTTCTTAGTTCTGACGAGGTGCCGACAAAGGTTGTCACATCGTATCTTTGTTTTATATTATTATAAATGTCTATTTCTCATCCAAATTTCATGTGTAATTATGTATATTTGTATACATGGGTGTAATTTCTTTATACATGTTTAGATGGAATATGTTAGTTTGAATGATAAAAATTAATATATTATGCTTGGATATCTATTTGTTGTTGAGAGAAAATTGTAGGGACAAGCGTATGATCGAGATATCAATGGTGGTCGTCTTCAAACATCCAATTGATGTACGGTTCTTATCCCTTAATGGTTAGTTTCTTTAATTTATCTAGCATCCTTGAGAATGTATTTAATTTCTAGTGTCATACTGTCTATTGTGGTCCACCCCAATCCATAGGAATATTTTCTCCATAACATTGTTTACCCACTCTCGTATTCCTGAACTATATATATAATGTTTCATGGACCAAACTTAGGCCCTGCGCCATTAATTCTAATTTCAACCACTTCAACGAAACTTAAATACATTAATTCTCAACATGATAAATATAACATGTTTATTGGAGTGTCAGTTGGTTTGTTGGAATATGTGGCGGAAGGTTAGGGGTTTAAACCCTGCTAACTCCCGCCCTTTATGACATTATTATAAGAAACAAATTACATAGAACATTTCTCTTATATCTATATCTATATATATATGGTCTGAATTTTTTTGAAGCGTATCCCAACTTTTCCTTCTTGAAGGTGCCATGTGGAACCTTTTGATTGGTCCACACAAACAAAATCAACGTACGACCCTGCCATGTGTCGAGCAAGGATTGATCCATGCATAATTCCAATTGTATTCTTTCCATTTCACCCTACCACCTGGATGCCACATGCCATATTTTGGTTGGACCATCTGGAATCCACGTCATTAGTATGGTTACTATGTGGTGACACTTGGTGATGCCACGTTATCATCCGGACAACCACATCATCATGTCACAAAATTTGATTCGTACATCCGTACTACCATGTGGCATCTTATGGTTTTTCCATGTCATCAGGTTGTATTGTTCATATAGGCCACATGGCATCTTGTGGGAGTGCCATGTGGCACCCCTGCCAAATTTTTTCTTGTTTCTTCAAAACATCAGAATAACATAACTTTCTCCGACGACGTTCGTTTGAGTCGTTTCAAGCGCCATTGGAAATATGTCACTGATATACATGCAATGATGTCATCTTAATAAACATTTGTGACTGTTTATATTTCAACATTCTAATATCCACTAGGATCATCAGAGGTTCGAACGAAATCCCCAATGGTATTTCCTATACCTCCTATGGTTTCTAGTTCCCAATATTCGACAAGTAGGGAATATATGAATATCCGAACCAGGTCACATGTTAGGTATTATTGTTCAAGGATATAATTAGATATCCAAAATCACAAGTATAGACTTGTCGAGTTAAAGAAATATTGTCGATTCTCGAATACCTTATCCCTCTCTTCCAAGTGTTGAAAAATTACAATAAATAAAAAATTCGGAACTAGTTGTAAATCATAATGGACCTTGAGGTTCCATTGGGCTTTGATCCACTAGATTAGTTCCTTTTCTAATGGCCAAATTTACATAAATTTATTGTAACCGCATGATCACTCAAGTATTGAATATGGGCATTGATTTTGGTTGAAGTAAATTCATTCTTGGGAATGCCATGCGATTTTGGTATACATTGGACTAGAGTTCATCCACTTCCTTTTCTATTAGAGTCGTGAACCATTATTCATTTTGTTTAATTTCCCATCCCTCATGTTCCTGGATTTAATGGTCGGATTGAGTTTTGATTTTGATTGGATTTGGGTTTGGATGAGTTGCTACCTAGATTAAAGTGTCTATTGACAACTTCACTAAAGGAGGGGGATTCCCCCCCTCCCCGATCCATCATTTGATCGATTATTGATCTAAATCATGTTCTTGTTGACCTCATGATGCAATATTTTGTGTAGAGAATAAATCTTACTTAGGGTTCTATAGACTTCCTCCCATATTTCTTCAAAAAACATCACCTATTGGTGCCTATTTATTAGAGTTAATACTAATTATCCCACCATTTATTATTTTTAATATCCAAAAAATGGTTATCCCAACCATATGTGTGAGGAATAGTAAAAAAATAGACTTTAGCCTACTTAAATTTGGCTTAGATCCATAGCCATGTCAGTTTCCATAAGTTATTTCACCCCACAATTTCCAGCCATGGTGGTTTCTAGATGTTATCGCCCCCTTGATTTCCATTAATGACTATTTTGAGAGTTATTTTGCCCTCGATTTACGACAATGTCCATTTCCACGAGTTATATCCCCCCATTTTCAACCATTTGTTGTGATGATCACTACAATTGTTTCCCTAGTTATATAATGCTTGTTAATAGGGGTTTCATTATATCACTGTGTTTCTTTAATTTCATTGATTAATTGTATCATTATGGGTTCCTTGTCCATTAGCTATCATCATACCTTGGTGCTCAGATTAGCAAGACATCTATTTTCAAGGTAAGCATTTTTTCCAATGTTCCTCTCATTGCCTCATGTACATCAATTTATTTTTGGTATTTCCAGAACAATTTAGCTTAGAAGAGGAATATCATATTGGTTCTAACATTTTAATCCATTAATCATTCAAGTATATGAACTAGGATAAGACTTGTATCAATTATTAGTACTAGTTCTAACATGTAATGTTCTTAGAGACGACAATTATAAATGTGGGCAAAGGTTTCAGGTTGGACTTATTCTCAAGTGTATACATCTAAGAAAAACTAATAAAAACTCTTTTTCTACTAAAACTGTTTCAAAACCATCATTGCCAATAACCTAAACCAAAGTTGTGCATTATTGCCAAATTATTGGTACTAGTCCTTAATGCTATAAATTATTAGGGACAACTTTTCCCAAACATCCAAGTTCTTCAGTATGCTACACATACAATAATTTTCACAATATTTAACAAAAAATGAAAATGAAAAGAAGGAACAAGAATTCTTGAATATACACAATATATCGATGTAAAATCAACTATACAATGAAATACAATCAAAAGATAAGTCTACTTCTCCCTCATAAACTATCCACATTCAATTCCAAAGGTTGGCTCCCAAAATGGAGTTACTAATTAACCCTTTGAATTATGACTTCGACTCGCTCAACCAATCCATGAATTTGTAAAGAAGCTTTACTAAAGTTCAATCAAAATATGCTTTCTATTATTTAAGGTGTGATGTGTCCTTGGGTGGATGTGCATTGGGAGGAAGTAAACTATTATTAATGTATTAACAAGTTTTTGAAGAGCATGTTAATGCTATATCTACAATGTATCAACAACTCTTTCTTTTTTCTCATTATTGAAACCCTTTCTATAAAATAACTTGGGCAAGGTGACCTTAAATAATAATAGGGGTGCATTATTAAAATATCAATATGGTTTGATATTCTAAGACCTAATATCTCATTCTTTTTTCACCTCGGATACATATTAAGCTTTCTCCCACTTGTTGCTGTTACAACAACTACCCAAAAAAATTTCTTTGTATTTTTTAGGACCCCTTTGAAAGTCTTAGTTTTCTCCTTAAAATGCTTTGATTTTGATATTCAGCCTTTACAATTTCTTCCCATCATCAAGGGTTCCATAGAATCATTTTTTACTAAGGTAGGAAGTGATTTTGATCTGCTGCAGCAGATGGTTTCCCAGCTTTGAGCCGCTACGATGGATCCTTCTTTGATTTCGGGCCGCTACGATGGGTGTGCTCTTGTGTGTCGAGCCACAACATCGGACCAATTTTTGTTAGTGAGCCGCTCGGGTGGGGGCATTTTTTATTTTTCCCACTGCAGCAGATGGACTGTCGTGATCAAGCCGCTATAGTAGGTATTTTTCTCGTTTGTGTGTATGTTGTTTTTTAACTTCCGCCATAGCGGAAAGTTTTGCAAGTCATGCCCGTTACGAAGGAATATTTTTTCTTTTGTATTTTAAATTGATCTCTGGGAGCCACTACATTGGACATTTTCCCTGGGTTAAGCCGATACGATAGACGCTTCTTTCGTTTTGACTTGCTACAGCAGGCAATTCTTCAAATTTGTTGTGGAAGTAATTGTTGATGCATTACCACTACGGTAGATGCATTTCTTGTTAATATCTGATCCTGGTACGACCCACCGTTGCGGAGGATGTTTGAACTAGGAGCCGCTGTGACGGCTAACATCTCATTCTCCTCGCCGATATGATTTAATGGTCGAGCCATAGGGGAAGGTAACAGAAAAATATGGAGGTGTGGGCCGGTAGTTGCGGGTGGGTCAGCGTGATTGAGCCGCCATGTTGGGGCTTTTCCCACGATGAATTATGTTTTTGGTTCGAAACATTTAGTGGCAACGATGATTTTGGTATTGTATGTACAAGTTTTAATTACAATTATTAAGACCCTCGGAAGGCCTATTTATTTACCAAAGTGCGAAGTCTTTTTACCATTTTATTTTTACGGAGGGAGATAGGAATTGGAGAACGTTTCTTCCCATTCGAGATGATTGTGCGATTTCCCTGGTGGAGCTCACATGGTGCATGCTCACTAGTTGTTTTCAGTCGCATGAAGAACCTATGATCGGACAGGTAGGTTTCCAATCCTCGCTTTCAAGTGGTTGATTGGTTAAAATTGCAAAGCTGTCCATCGTCGCTGTGGGGGTAGGTTAGGTTATGCCATTTTCCCAGATTATAAAGGGGTTTTTAAGCCCCTATTTTTCATTTAGGTTTGGCCATTCATTTTAGGTTTTCCCTAGTAGCAACCCACCTGCAAAACCTGTCTGTTTGTCTAGAGGATTTTTTGCACAATCTGCTAGATTTACGATGAGTTTTCAGGGAGCCGAGTTTTTCGTCGGCATGAAGCCAATCGACAGCTCACTTGTGGGCGTAGGTGTGGGCCGTGGTATCATTTTTTTGAACAGAGTCCATATGTTGATGGTTCATAGGTATCATCCATGGGATATCAGGCCTGGTTTTACCCTAGGGCACCTCGCCACAGAATTTGAAGTTCCATTGCACCTATGGGAGAGAGTGTCTAGGGATGAGTGGGGGTTTCTTCGCTAAAAAAAAGGAAAAAAAAGCAGAGGCTTCAATAGGGTTTCTTGTATCCAACGTTTGTGTCTAGACGTAACCTTGACCCGTGCCCATATTTCTTGTTATAATGGACGAAACTAGTGGAGTAAGGCATATTTAGGATTCTTTTTTTGATTATGCAGGATATGTATACATGCGTATGTTGTGTGTTTACATTTATAATCATCGTTTTAAAATGGGGATGCTAAGACAGATCCATTTTTTGCAGGTACAAATCGTAGTAGAAATAATGACAAAGAAGGGGAGGAAGAAGCCTAAGGTTGTTGAGGATGATTATGACGTAGAAGTTGTAGAGGTGTCGCCGGTAGTGAAGACTGAGATAGTGTATGAAGACACTAAGGAAATTATAGGAGCAAAGCTTGAGCTCAAATGGGGCCAGATCTACCCCATGCTGGTTGAAAGAAAAGTGCCAGAAGTTGGTTTAGGAGACCTAGCTTTGAACGAGAGAATTTTGAGGTCTGGGATAACTAAAATAGCAAAGAGGCCGAAGATTTTTGCCTATGCGGAGGTCATTGAATGGATGTTTCCCAAAATAGACACAGTAGGAATGCTGATAAATGATGAGGAGGGCAAGCCTGTTGCATCCTTCGCACCTGCATTCATTTCGGCATCCTATAGTCTATCAAAAAAGGAAATAAGTGTAATAACAGAGTGGGTCAAAAGTCTAAATTTTTACTATACATCCACAACAAAGATGATGGTGGCTAAGGGGAAGACCTTCATAGACAAACAGTAAGGACAATATGAGATTTCCCATTTTCAAACCCCTTTCAGGATAATAGCATTGATGATAAGCAAGATGTATGGTAGGGCTAATGGGAAGATGTATAATTTTGGTTGGATTCCCCTCATGTATTATGTAGCTATGGAGGGGACGATTTTTAATTGGGCCGATATAGCTACTAGGAACTTGGACAAATGTGTCAAGGAATCCTAGGAGGGTTTGAAACAGAACAAATCAGAATTTTTTATGTCATATTTTTTGATAGATTGTATACTCTATAGACACAGGTTTGAGAAGATTAATTGTGTGTGGAAGGAGGGGAAAGCCCTTATATACGTCGCATATCAGATTCTAGGAGCCCATAAATATCACAACCATTACCAGTTGATATGTGAGGAATTCATAAGGCCCCTGTATAAGTTGATCTTTCTAGAAGATTGTCCATGTTTGTCAGAAGGAGCTGTAGAATCCATAAAAAGAATATGGAGATTATTTTTTCACCGAAGAAGGCACGTATCTAAGAATGTATGGAGGCACCAAAGCACCCTCACTGCTACCTAAGTATGCAACAGATTAAATAGTAAATAAGGAGGTAATTAGACAAGTATTTCTATATGGTTTTGGAAATGATTTGTTCGATATAAAGAAGGTTGTGTTCCCACCAGTACCTTTTTATGTAGGGAGATACAAGTTCAACAAGGTCAACAGTGCTCCAGAATGTGTCAAAGAATAGGAGATCTTCCATTTTGGAGAGAAAAACTTCCACCGAAATGATTCACAAGGAAAGGTGGCAGCTCACAAGGTAAATTTTGAATATATAGAGTATATTGATAAAGAGGAGCAAGTGTTCATGAATGTCTACAGCATGGCAACTGTGAGCAAGCGGTTAAAGGGAAATGAATATGGGGTCAAGGGAAGTAGCAGCCAAAACCCAAAACCAAATGAAGGAAAATAAGAAGCTGCAAGGAAGGCCTAAGAAGAAAGTGCTCGTAGGATTGCAGCTAGAGCAAAGAATTTGTTGGCAGACGAAGCACATAAGGATAAAGCAAAATTTGCCAAGCAAAATAATGCAGATGATGTTTTGAGGAAACTTACAGAGTTAGAAATACAAGATACAGAAGGGCTACAAACCTTGGGCTAGGAATACAAGATACATAAGGGCTTACAGAGGGGCAAAGTTAGGAAAATGAAGAAGTTGTAGGCAGTGGAGGTCATGAACAAAGCCCTGTTTGGTATAATCCATAGAACCCTCCATCCACATCCAGTAGCATCCTTACAGGGGCTCATGTCCCCATAGCTGCAATGGGGCTAATACCCTTTTCCCCATCTAAAAAAATGATGTGGCATGCTTGGAGGATATTCATTTTGATCCTTAAATGAAATCCATTATGTGGAGGATAGAGAAAACCTTGAGGGTAGGGACCCACCCACTAGTGACCACAGTGACAGAGAGGATGATCATGAGTAATGTATAAGCACACCCAAAGCAATTGGCTTCTATGGGCATTGCAAATGCCTATTCCAATGCTCATAATGTTGACAAGCTTACAGAAACCATTGAGCAGTATAAGGGAAAGATAGCCGAAATGAAGGAAGTTTTGAGGAGGGAAGAAAGGGTAGGCCGAGAATCAAAAAGAAAATATGAAGCTACCTTATCAGATTTTGAGAGGATTCAACAGGGACACCAAATTTTAGAAGAAGAGAAAGACAATTTAAAGTTATCCAATGAATATTTAAGAAAAGAGAAAGGAAATTTGGAAAACAAGGTTACAGAATTGGCATTGCAGCAGGCTACTGCTGAGCAAAAGGTAGAGCAGTATGAAACCCAGGTGGCAGAATTGGAGGCACAAAAGGATTCATTAGAGGTTTTGTTAAAAGTGGAAACTGAGCAAAGAACGGATATAGAGCCTTTGACAAAGCATGCCCTCATGCTCAGAAATAAAATTTATCAGATGCAGCTCCAGATAGCAGAAGAGGTGTTTAAGGTCCGACAAGTGGAAGCTAGGTTGGAAGAAATTTAAGGCATAGCTTCCCAATTTAAAGACAAAACGTAGGGTATCAAGGAAAGCCTTCAGAGGCGTTTGACTTGGTTGGAAACAACCAAGGAACCTCCATAAAATGCACCGATCAAAGACTCCAAGAGAGTGAAGCTGGAATATGAGCTGATAGGATTTGGGAACAAAGCTGTAGAGGAACTGATAACGACAGCTTAGAGAACTAAAGGTGTTGCATAGATTTCTGTAGAAAGGTGCTTAAAACTTACAACTGCTGTCAAACATCTTCAAATAAGAGGATAGATGAATTACCAGAGCATGAAGAGCACTTGAAACAATTGTATGCTCGATGGCAAGAGGATGAAATGGGCATTCAGTTGATCAAAAGTTTGGATGAAAGAGTGCTCAATGTTGAATTTTCATATGCTTAGCTAAGACATCAGTATATCATTTCATTTTTCATAACAAAAGCATATAAATAGGATCACAGAAAGAAACAGTATCACAAGAACACCACAGATTTATCCTGGGAAAGCCCTAAAGGGAAAAACCCAGCAAAAACTTCCTCAATATAGATGCCCCAAAAAGGTAAAAAGGTAAAACCAACAAGGAGATCAAAAACCTGATCCTCCTCCTTCTCCAGCTACTTCTCTCCTCCACAAGTGCGCTACTCAAGTGAGAGTGTGTGTTACAAATGAGGAGCACTACACCTCTATTTATATTCATTCGTTCACTTAAGTTAACTCATTTGTCATGTAGCATCGATTTAATCATGTAGGCTCGAGTTACACATGTAGGCTCAAGTAACCACACTGGGGTGCTAATGACCCACCTTTACAATTAGAGGGGACTACCTCATGACTCTTATTAGTTCTTCCAATTAGGAGCATTGGGGTACAAATTAATACAATTGGTTCTCCCAGTAGGACCATCGGGGACCACAAAGAAATACATATAGAATATTCTTCGAAGTTACAATATTTCAACACTCCCCCTTAATGAGAAGGGTATTCTATAACAACATCAACAACAACAACAATAGGAGAGAGATAGAGGACATCATCAACATCATCAGGGTGATACATCTATAAATCATTGGAATATTTTCAACATCATGTAGTCTTCATCTTCAATCTTTAGTCTTCAGCATCATCAGTACTTTGACCGCTTCGATTAGCAACATCTTCAGCATCTTGACTCTTCAATCAACAACAACATCTTCAACACTTTGACCTTTCAATCAACAACATCTTCAGCACTTTGACCTTTCGATTAGCAAAATCATATTCAACACTTTGACCTTTCGATTAGCAACATCATCTTCAACACTTTGACCTTTCGATCAGCAACAACATCATCATCATACTCTGATCTTTCGATCAGAAACATCATCATGAAAAAATCAACATCATCATCATCAAAATATCAGCATCAAAATATCATCATCATCATACTCTGATCTTTCAATCAGAATCATCACTATCATCAGCCTCTGATCTTTCGATCAGAAACATCATCAACCGAACATCATCATACTCTAACATCAACTCATCATCATATTCTGATCTGTCATCAGACAGAGTGTTAGCTCAAACTGAGTTTGTCTATAATGATTCACCAAATAGTAGTATAGGGATGAGTCCATTTCAAATTCTGTATGGGATGCATCCAAGAGGAGTGTGTGGACTTCGTGACTTAGGTCAATCAGAGAATCAAAGTGCTGATGGAGAAGAGTTTGCTACGATGATTAGTGAACTCCAGGAGAAAGTGAAAGCAAGGATACAACAGAGTAACACCAGTTACAAGGCCAGAGCACATTCCAAGAGGAGAGAAAATAACTATGAAGTAGGATATTTGGTCTTAGCATATCTTAAGAGGGACATATTTCCAAAAGGGGAGTATAACAAGCCTAATATGAAGAAGATTGGACCCTGTAGAATACTCAGGACCCTTATGTAACAGGTGAAACTAGAACCTTTTAGAAGGTGAAGATCCTATTGAAGACTTACAATGGGTGTGGCAGATGAATGTGGCATAGCCATTGGAATTTGAGGCCGTTCTGGACACTAAAGTGGTAAAAAGTACAAGGAAGAAGGACTATTTGGAGTATTTGGTCAAATGGAAAAAGCGACCAACAAAGGATTCTACTTGGATGACCGCTGCAAAGTTGGAAGCCAAGGGTTTCACTGTAGCTGATCTAATGAATAGGGGTTCATAAGTTTTCTACCTTGCAAATTTGATGCAAGATCATCGTTGCATGCCAGCAATGTGATGAGTTGGTCACATGTTGTGTCATATTTTGTAACTGTTTTGCGTTGAGTCATAGTCTGATTAGAGGTGTAGGGAATCATTGTAGATCACGACTCCCTGCGTTGTGATCAAGCCGTTGGTAGTTTGTTTTAGACAAGGATGTTTTCATAATGCATCATAGTGTTTTTTTTTCAATTGTAGGACCACTCAAGATAGGAGTAGCATTTTAGCATAAATAGACAGTTTAGATATGTAGAAGGGGTTCTCTCTTCAGCATTACAATTCCAAGTTTACAGAGAAGAGGACAGATTAGTGTCTGGTTCCTGCTTGTAAATATTTTGAAGAATTTGAAGGAGAGAGATCCAAGCTATGTGAATTTTCCTTTATTGCTTAATAGAAGGATTAATCGTGTGTTTTTAGGGTTGTTAGCCATTATGCATGTGCTGTGTTGAAATGTGTATCTTTGCAGAGCCGACTTCGGTGTTTTCCTGAACATTTATGTATTTTTGAGAAGTTATTGTATTCATGCATCAATTTATTTCTTGAATAGATGAAGTAGAGTGTAGATGCATGCATAAGAGTTTTAGGCTATAGAATCGGGGCGATTGCAGGATGGATTGATCAATTCCATGATCAATCAGCACAACCTGCATATTTTCTTCCATTAACGAGTTTTGTAGAGAATGAACGGTCGAGATTGAGTCTACAGATAAAGATATGATGGTCCAAAATAAGCCCACAATGGAAGTTGCAAGGAAGTTAACAAACCCACGGAGATCTGAGAGGTCTGCATTAAGAGAAGATCGACGGTTAGAGTGAAGGCCACAAATATATTATGGCTAGAAAATTGTGGAGGAAAAGTTGTGGGGAGGAAACTTCAGGAATTTGACATCCCAAATCCCGCATCTCGCAACCCTCTTGCGGGAAGATCGTTGCGGAAAAGGTTGCGGAGCACATCCTGCAACCTGATTGTGGAAACTCTGTTGCAGAAACAAAGTTGTGGAAAGGTGATTGCGGAGGAAAAATTGCGGGGAGGAAATTTCAGCACATAATTTGGCCATTAGACTAAATTAGGCAGTCCTGCTAAGTGAAGGATCCACTAGATCTTAGAAGTGCTGGTTGGGTTTCCTAAGGTCTATACCCACCTGCACAAGATAGAAATATTACAGAAATGGAAATAGGTTTAGCATATGGTTTAAAAGATAAAATGGCAAGCATATTAATCAATCACTCTAATTCTTTTATTTTTCAAATTACATTTTGACGTACATGTTGTTCTTTTCCATGTATTGCTGCATAACTATTGAATCGTTGTGTAATATTTTTATGTATTTCTTGTTGTAGGTAAAACACCATAAGGCTATGTTATAGCGGATTTCACCACTCTAGGTGAATCACACTTTGTATGGCCTTCCCATGTCCCGCTGCAGACTCTTTAGACCCCATGGACTATCTTTTATCCTTTGATGTTTCCTTGATCATCCCTAAAACTATATGAAAAATGATATACGTGGATTTTTACCCGATAACCGTGTACATACGTGGGTTTGACCCCTATAACCGCGTCCATCGGGATGTGTGCATAATCCAAATCCTTTTGGAGTTTTCCTTGACATGGATCTGACTCATTCGACTCCTGGCCTTCCATATGCCTTGAGATCGCTCGGATTCAACCCTTCATTATCCCTTGTGAAGCTATATAAGGAACCCCTTGGTACATTGAAGGCATATATAAAGAGATTGAGAGCAACGAAACTATAGTCCATTGTTGCGGGAATTTATACTTGAGTCTGCATCCCTTTGTCCCTTGGAGCACTGTTGTGTTCTTCCCAAGCTTGCCTTTTGCTAGTGAGCTTGCTATCATGAGATGGAGGATTGAGGTGGTGGAGGCCCAAGTGGGGGATTCAGTTTCTATCTTGTAATCTCTGATTTATAATCTCTGATTTATATTAATAAGAACTATCTTTTCCTGTCCAATGATGTGTATTTGATTAAATGTTGTATCCATTGGAATATGTCAAATGCTTTTACATTATTGATTATATATGCTAGAATAGATCTAACATCATGATATATAGTATGCTTGTATTTTTTACTTGTTGTTGAGGAAGTATTATATCAATTCAAGTTGAAGATTGGAAAGCTCAACGGGGATCTACTTCAACCGTCCATAATAAGGTATGAGGTCTGATCCTTTAGTGTTAGACATTTTATTTCTATTGCATATTGGGAAAGATTGATTTCTGGAGTCAAAGCTGTCTGTTGTGGTACCCCAAGCCATAGGAATTTCTCTCCGCAATAGAATTGGCAACTCTGTTGGGGAGTTCCTAGTCATTTTGCCTTTGGGAGTTTTTATCGGTACAATGGGATTGATATTATTGACTTGCTCTTGGTTTCTCCTTGTTTATGTGTCACATTTTATAGTATGTTTATCCATTGACACTCCCCTTTATTGGTTTGGCCCTGGCCTGCTTTTTACCACTGCCTTCTCTGTATACGCGGGTTTTTGGCCAAAAGTCGCGTACATACGCATATTTTTGGCCAAAAGTCATGTACATACGCAGCTGTTCTTTAAACAGTCGCGTACATCCTCTCTTTTGGTTGAGTTTGATGTCATGGGAAGTTGCTGGGTGGGTTGTGAGTGTGGTTGGGTCCTCCTTGGGTCTGATGTTGTCTGTTGGATGCTTCTTTTGTGACCAGAGACCGCTTTTTCATTGATTTTTCTTTGAAAGTAGTTTTAGTCATTTATCCTTTTTGTTTTTCCATTAGTGCATTACTCTTTTGTCTCGGTGTCTTGCTGGGCTTGTCTTTTATACTTGCTGCAGAGACTGAGAGTTTTAGATGACTTTTATTGCATTTTTCATTCTTTTATATTGAAAAATACAAAGTAGTTGCACTCTTAGTTGCATCTTAGATATGGATTTGAAGAGTTACTTGCATTGGATTAACCCGTTCGTACTGATCACAGGTATTATGTCTACACTGGCATATAGGTTAGGTTCACCACCGTTTCCATTTTGCATGACCTTAGGTACGAACCCACTCTATTATGTCACAGAAACTTCTTGCTACTTTAGAAGTGGCATAATATGAGTGGTAGAGCTTCACCTTACATGGGTACCCTAGTTAGCCCCTTATTTGCATTTGGTGCCCATGCTGACGTTTTCTCCTTTAGGGTGTGGGAGTCCGTTGTATAGTACTGCCATGACATTTCGCAAGAGCCTCATACTCCTCTTGATCTTATGCTGGCATGTTTCCCTCTGGACTCCCCCTATGTCAAGTTGTGAATGCATTATCATGAGCTTTTCCTGCCTTATTGAGCTTTATGCTGGCTCCCCTGACATTGCGTTTCAGCCATATAGCCCGAGCTTGTCTCATGTCTAGCCATGCAGAGCCATTTTTTTATATCCTTCGCAGCTTGATTCCCTTTTTACCGGGAGGGGATTTTCCCCCGAGTGTCGATATCCTACACATGTATCCTTGCATTGAGCATAGGTATGCTCCACTGCTTGGAACTAGTTTTTTTCCCCTGATGACACTCGCCTCCTCCTAGTTTGTAACTATAAAGCTAGTTTATTCTTTTTTCAAGCTTTTCAAATAATTGAAAAAGTCCAAAAAAAATTAAAAAACCAAAAATCCGGACAAGAAAAGATGTTATCTTTGGCAGTTGTCGAGTCGTGTCTCCTTCGAACAGAGCACTGTATATCACACCCATTGGTTGGGTTATATTTTTACTTTAGGAGCTGTACTCGTTTATCTGAGTTTATCTCCACCGACTGGTTAAGCTTCTAGTCCCTATGGAGCCTCTGTTGATGCCTCCTATGTCACAGAGATGTCCCAGTTTGTATATCGAATCTATGCTGCCTTCATTCAGTCACCATACGCCGTTATGCTCTTGTTCGAAGGAAGTTGAAACCTGAGTCGGCCCTTCCTCAGTTATCTTGACTTTGCATGTCGGCCATTCCCGGTACAATTACTGGTTCGTGCACCTTATGATCGAGTCCTTCCACATTAGACAGCTTTGCTGAGTACCTCATGTTGGATGATGGGGGATGCCTTAATGCCCTCCTTCCAGTGGATTTCATCCCATCGACTTCAGATCATTTATTCTGGGATTGGAATCTAGAGTCCTTTTGAGTGCCTTGAGATTTGCAGTCATCAGTGGCAGGTTCTCTCGCCATCGACAGTTTCTCAGGAATACATCAATGTCCCCTGATCGATGGATTCTCTCAAGTGTTCGAACTCAACACATCTATTCACACTTATTAGTTTGCACTCTAGTACCTTGATTTCCATTTTCATTATCGGTGGGTAATCTCGCGTCTGTTAATGGTATACATCAATGACCGGCAATCAGACGATGGACTACTATGTTCAACCTCGACACCTCTATTCACATAGTAGGACATGTACTCGTAGCGGTTTGTGTAGAATACTTTCCAGACTGGTGGCATCTCTTATATGCTACCTCCTTGATCGTGCCAGTGTTCATGAGATTTCAGCTCTCATGTCTTCATTCCAGTGTATGTCAGACATTTTCAGCCACTATGGAGATCTTGATCTATTGTATATCTTTAGCCATTTTGGAGACCATGATCCTTTGTATATCTTCATCATGGAGATTCTGATCTATGTATATTGTACGTGGCAATGACCACATATGTGACATCATGTATTATGCCTATTCATGGCCATTGTACTCTTATGTATCCGGGACTACTATATGTACTTGTATTTATATGCAGAGTTGTATTATTGTACTATGCTGATTGGGTGGCTGGTCTTCCATTTGGGATCCTTCATCACTCCACTTCTGGGATGGACTTATAATGAATTTTGGCCATCGTATGACTCCTCTGACCTCACACATTAGGGGGCATCTGTTATAGTGGATTTCACCACTCTAGGTGAATCACACTTTGTATGGCATTCCCCTGTCCCGCTGTAGACTCTTTAGACCCCATGGACTATCTTTTATCCTTTGATGTTTCCTTGATCATCCCTAAAACTATATGAAAAATTATATACGCGGCTTTTTACTCGATAACCGCGTACATACGCGGGTTTGACCCCTATAACCACGTACATCGGGATGTGTGCATAATCCAAATCCTTTTGGATTTTTCCTTGACATGGATCCAACTCATTCGACTCCTGGCCTTCCATATGCCTTGAGATTGCTCAGATTCGACCCTTCATTATCCCTTGTGAAGCTATATAAGGAACCCCTTGGTACATTGAAGGCATATATAGAGAGATTGAGAGCAACGAAACTATAGTCCATTGTTGCTAGAATTTATACTTGAGTCTGCATCCCTTTGTCCCTTGGAGCACTGTTGTGTTCTTCCTAAGATTGCCTTTTGCTAGTGAGCTTGCTATCATGAGATGGAGGATTGAGTTGGTGGAGGCCCAAGTGGGGGATTCAGTTTCTCCGGTTCACAGACGTGCCGTCAGAGGTTGTATCTATCTTTTAATATTTGATTTATATTAATAAGAACTATCTTTTCCTATCCAATGATGTGTATTTGATTAAATGTTGTATCCATTGGAATATGTCAAATGCTTTTACATTATTGATTATATATGCTAGAATAGATCTAACACCATGATATATAGTATGCTTGTATTGTTTACTTGTTGTTGAGGAAGTATTATATCAATTCAAGCTGAAGATTGGAAAGCTCAACGGGGATCTACTTCAATCGTCCGGAATAAGGTATGAGGTCTGATCCTTTAGTGTTAGACATTTTATTTCTATTGCATATTAGAAAGATTGATTTCTGGAGTCAAAGCTGTCTGTTGTGGTACCCCAAGCCATAGGAATTTCTCTCTGTAACAGGCTATGGTCTACAATGATTGTAGATATTGCATCAAAAAATTGGATGTAACAAAGAAAACATCATATTGTGGGATATCTATAGTATTTAAGGTGACCAATGTTTCATCTAGAAGTGACAAACATCCAAAACTCTTAGAAAATCGATACTATGGGTATTTGGAATATATTCTACATTGTGACTTTAAATCCTTCAAGGTAGTTCTGTTCAATGTGAAATGGTACAGATTATGATTGAATCAACGTGATCTCGATAGAACTATTATTGAACATGATAATGGATTTACCATGGTAAATACAAGGTTGTTCGAGCCAGGAATGGAGCCCTATGTTCTTCCAATCCAATGTGAATAGGTATTTTACTTGGAGATTCCAGGTAAAGTGGGCCAATCATTTGTTGTGAGACATGATCCAAAGGGAAGGATGGTAAAGTATAACCTAGATGATGGCAATGAAGAGAGGATACTCTGGAAGAACAAGACAATGATGAAGAGCATGATCAACATGATTTAGATGATGATGATGATCCAACAGAAGATGTCTAAGAATTAGTTAAATCAAATGATGTAACAGACAATGCCCATGAATATTATATCGACGATGACATGATGAGTGTAACTGACTTAGATGCCGATGATGATATGGCCAATCCTTACAATGTTGACTCTGGATCTGATGATGACCTGGATGAAGAAGATGATGAAATATATTGAAAGGTAAATATTTAATTAGACCTATTCTTTTATCTTTTTTTTTTATAAAAGATTTACTAGCATCATCATCATCACCATCATCACCATCATCTTCATCATCATCATCATGTTGATCATCATTTTCACTATCATCATCACCGTCATCGTCATCATCATCATCATCATTATCATCATCATCATCATCATCATTATCATCAACATTATTACCCTGATCATCATCATCATCATTATCATCAACATTATTACCCTGATCATCATCATCATAATCATCATAATCATAATCATAATCATCATAATCATAATCATAATCATCATAATCATAATAATCATAATTATCATTATCATCATAATCATCATCATCATCATCATCATCATCATAATGACCCTCATCATCATCATAATCATTGTAATCATCGTAATCATCATCATCATCATAATCATCATAATCATAATAATCACCATAATCATCATCATCATAATCATCATAATCATCATCGTCATCATCATTACAATCATCATCATCATCGTAATCATCATAATCATTGTAATCATCGAGATCATCATCATCTTCATCTTCATCCTCATCATAATCGTCATCTTCATCATCATCATCATCATTGTCATCATCATCATCACCATCATCTTCATCATGTTGATCATCATTGTCTTCATCATCATGATTATAATCATCATCATCATCATCATCATCATGATGCTCATCATCATCGTCTTCATCATCATGATGATGTTCATCATCAACATCATCATCATCATCATCATCATCATCATCATCATCATCATCGTCTTCATAATCATCGTCTTCATCATCATCGTCTTCATCATCATGACCCTCATCATCATCATCATCGTCATCGTCGTCGTCTTCATCATCATGACCCTCATCATCATCATCTTCATCATCATCATCATTATCATGATGTTCTGCATCATTGTATTCATCATCATGATAATCATCATCATCATCATCATCGTTGTCATCATCATCATCATTGTCTTCATCATCATCATCTTCATCATCATGGCCCTCATCATCATCATCATCATCGTCATCAGGGAAAATTTTAGGGGTGAAATTAGAGGGGTCACCAAAAAGTAGAGGGCGATTTTTCAACATAGCAAAGGTTATTTTAATTTTAATATATCAGCCCATTTTTTATAAAACCCCTAACTATATTAAATATATTAGCCAATACTGGTAAAAATGCAAAACCAAATTTCTCTGTGTAGAAGACACTCGAAATCGTACGCTCGCCCATATTTTCAGGTAATGGAGAAGAGCCACTCCTGGTTCGCCCTGATTTTTGGTGATGGAGAAAAAAAACTATTGGTTCACCCATGATTTTCTGTGATGGAGAAAAAAACTACTAGTTCACCATTAATTTTTGGTGATGGAGGAAAAAACTGTTGGTTTGCCATCAATTTATGGATCTTAGAAGTTTCATCCCCAAATTTGGGAAAAAATCCCTATATATAATGCCACAGCCCATAGGAATCTTAAGAATCAATTCAATCTGGGTCTGGACTCTGTGAATCTTCTTCAAGCTTCCAATTTGGACTCTGCACAGTGCATTACAGAGGTTAGTAATTATACTAGACTTCCTCCTTATATTCCATATTTTATCTTACTGTAGATAGTGCATCGATTGCTTCAAGGATTAGACTCTGTATAGGGGTGCGACTTGGTAGTATGGTTGTTCCATTCAGGCTCGACCTTGCCCTTATTATATAAAAAGGGGGGTTAGTGCCTCCATCTTGCTTCCTGCTCTATTCCTGCACAGGAAAACAGTGCCTCCACTTGGCTAGATACTTAATCTTTTTTATACTCCATATACGTCCAGAACAATAAGGAAAAATGTAGTCAAATTTTTTAACTATTTAAGCAAACTGAAATTAATTAATTATCATGAGCATTCTCACATTTACAAACCCTAAACCCTAGCAACAAAATGGCTAGAATGGTCTATCCTATTCTCTATATATAAAAGCAATAGTAAGAACAAAGCACAGAAAGGACGGTGTTGTTTAAGGATACTTTGTTTCAATGTTTTTCTATACACTGTCACCACAGTTGAATGTATTGGGTTTCTGGTGAATAATATGTGATGGGGACGGGATGCTTCTGACAAGAGCTACTCTCCTCATGGCATGGAGTGACTAGATTAAATGTTGTACATTCCATTGTGAATGTCACATAACAATTCTTCCCGTTAATGGTGCTCATTATTCCATCAACTGTTATGTCACTGTTCTTCCTCTGTGAAGGCGGGCGAGTAGAGTAGTGGGAGAAAAAGAAGAAACCTCCTGGTAGAGGAGTGTTATATTTTATGGCCCTGGGTATTTGTGGCATCACTGCTATGACCTATTAGGGACAAACCATAACATTCACATTCAAATTAAGTTACAGATTCCCTGTCTATTCGATCCTAGAATGTCTTGAAATTTGTGTATTATTTGAGTTTTTTATTTTATTTTTGTGTGTTTAGGGGATTATTTTTTGTCTAACCACAATGGCTATCCCTTTTTTTGGGGACAAAATTAGGTAATCATATTTCATATTGAAAGGATGAGGTGAATCTAAACAGTCCATTGTCTATAGTAATTTCAAAAATAAAATTTTATAGGAAGAGTTCAGCATATTCTTCCAAAAATCCTTCAGCCTTATAGGCCCATACTGCGTACAAAATTTTCAGAAAGTTCATATGGACCAAGGATAAGTCTCTAGAAATTTAACCACAGATTCATCTCTAGCACGTGGTTGCTATGGCACTGAAAACCTTGCTTGTAACATCTAAATTTTCTTCAAACTTGTTATTAAACTCCCACACACACTCCCAAACTTAGTTGAGAAAGAATGAGTGAGGAAGAACTGTGTTATTATGATATTTTATAAAATAATTGCATTCAAAACCCTAGCATTACTATAAATTAGTTTCTATAATTTTCATCTTGAAGAAATTGTTTTTAAGGCTAAATTGCTAATCAACGTTTTCATTAATTGCCTCAAAAAAATGAGAAACATCTCAAAAATATTTCCTAGATGGTTGTGTTTCTTGATTCCAGGAAACATCAGGAAATACACAAGTGTTTACTACTGTACCCTCAGAATTTTTGAGACGTTTCATGTTTTAGAAATGTCTTTGAGGAAATAAGTATCACTTGTCGAGGCAACAACATTGTTTAAAGGTGGTATAAATGCCAACCGATATCTATGATGATTATTATTTGATATCTCTTCTTGCATGTTGATGTGATTGTTTTCTGTTGGATTAATTGTCAAATTGCATGATTAAGCTAGGGTTTGTGATTCTATTAGTAAAGGTCCCAATATGATAGAAATCCCAACATACTGACTCGCCTTTAAAGCTTGCAACACCACACAACAAACACAAGTTGTCAAAGACCGTAAGATAGGAGAGGCTTAGAAAGAATACTGGTATGTGTCATGAGAAAGAAAAATAAGCCACAAAATAGTGCATTAAGGAAGAGCCTATTCTTACCTTCGAGACTTTAAACTAAATGTAGAACTGAATCAATTAATGAACCAGGTATTGCTTTTTGTTTCTTCCCTTGAAGTGGCTATTTATATGCTTCAATGGATTCATGACATAGTAATAATAAGGAACAAAAATTACTCTTTAGCATGTAATTCATCATCCGATGATATCCAAGTGTCTCATTATTCAAGGCATGTGGATATTTTGATTAATATTCAAAATTATAGATCCTTTTGTCTTACAATGAAAATTGGTTCTAATGTGACAAATACCAAGAGTTATCATATGCAACCAAAAGATAACAGTTTTTTTTTTAGAAATGCTTCTCATAGAATTGCTTAACTAAGTTATGGTGTTGTGGGGGCAGTATCTATGTCATTAAAGTCACCTAGGACATGCACCTGGACTCTTCAGCACTCACTTGGGGTGTTTTTGAACCTAGTTCTATGCGTTAATATGAGCATGATAACCTCGTTGCTTGCTGCTAGACCACACTCTTATGGGCTAGGAGATAACAATGCCATGGAGAAAAATATTTTGAGATAAATTAATTTTATTGATGTCCATGAATTACCAAAAATAGGTCACAACGTAGCTGAAGTAAAATCCAGTAGTGATATTTTGAAGGAGTGTCAAAGCATCGCCTGTAAGCTCGTAATAATCTTTATACAATGAACCATAGTGAGTTTCTCAAAGAAATAGTCATTCAAACCAAATGGATCATGGATATCAAAGGGCATGAACATTGTAAACATTTGTCTTTGATTACTATGGCATGGCATAGGAAAATCCTTCTGTGTACACTATACACTGTACAATAGTCACATGAATTGCAATTTAAAGCTTTGGATCGTTGGTTCTGATCATATTGGATAGCAGATGATTTTTTCTGACTAGGACAGTGATCCAAATTTCCATTGACAGAGCTTGAATTCGTCAATGCAAGCTTTACTTGTGATTTTGTAGTTGTATGAGCCCCCAAGATTCCTTTAAAATTAAAATCCCTTTTCAGTGCGATTGCAGTGATCTTTTTCAATTTGTTTCAGTAGAATTTGTCTATACTGGTTGACTGCAAGTGACAAACAAACTAGAGGACAAGTAACCTCTTTTTCGCTTTGAGAAATCAACGAACCTTATGGGTCAAGCAACCCAAGACATGGGAGAAAGTGCTTCTTATTTCTTTTACTATTTGGTATTTGGTGATTTTTTTATCATATATGAGAAACCTATTCATCCATGAAATTTTTGGCATCTATTAATACTCTGCATTTTATGGACATGGATTTATTGAATATCAATGAAAAATGCAATTTTTTATTCAAAATGCATATATATATATATATATATATATCTTAATTATTTTGTACTAGCTAAGTTTTTCCTGATCCACTTCAAACTTTTCCTTATTTTTCCTTTTACCTAGTTTTTTGTCGATTCTGAGTCTCCTAAGATTGGTGCATACATTACCTCATGAATTCCTTCACTTTTCAGGTTCATATTCTGGTCACTCCTATCCTTCAAGAATATTTGGAAATGGTAGTGCAGCCTATAGAATCCTATGGCTAGGTCAAGCACTAACAAATTTAAGCATTCATTGGCTTTTACAGTCAATAACCAACACATGTTGCTCTGAAGCAGCAATACCCCTCACAACTTAGCTCATGGCAGTACAGTAAGGGTGTTAGGAGAGAAAAAAACTTGCCAAAAGAAGAGAATAATGATGCCAAAATAAAAATGAGTTCTATTTATGAGCTTATGAAGCCTTAGATAAGGACACCTTTCCATGGTTTTAGAGAGGAGTTCCAAGATTGACACATGACAAAAAGAAAAGTAAAAGAAAAAACATATTTTATCACTTCCCCCTCTTTCCTCTCTTCCTGTTTCACAGTCTTGTTATTTTTCATAGCAATTCAACCACCATATGCATGATAGTATATTATATGTTTTTTCATCTTAATACAACATGCCATTCTATCTTAGGAAATTATCCAAAACATCTAAGTCTACATTCTCTAGCAGTGCCTTTGCCTTTATTTCCTGCTACGTACTTTTACAAGACATCTAATTTATTATCCCTCCTTTTTTCCATAGCAAGTCAGCCCCCATTATATTATATTCTTTTTGTGCTTAATACAATGTGCCATGCTATCTTAAGAAATAATGTAAAAATGCTTGAGTCTACATTCTCTATTAGGGACTTTTCCTTTTGCTCCTGCTTGGAACCTTTATAAGACATGTACCATATTAGAGGATGTGTCTATATATACTTAGCCAACATGGTTGGACACTAGTGCAAAAATTCCAAATACTTACACATTCATATGTACAATGAAGGCAGCCATAAACAAGGTATTACATTAGAAAGAACCAATATTGGACAAGAAGGAAAGGGAACTCAACTAAAATCAACAATCAGATTGTGAAGATCTAAAGAAACCTTAGGAGAGAGGCCCTCATTCTACCAAGCAAATACTTCAAGGGTATTTTTATAGATCCATGGACCCTGCTACATGATAGACAGAACTGGAAGTCCCTAAATCAAAACATGAATAAACCCTTGGTTAGATTCCAAATACTAACCATGTTCCATCCAAATGGCTCCTAGGAATCCCAGAACCTAGACTGGATCATGTTTTTAAAGGGATACAACAAACAAAATAAATAGTGAACAAGAGGATGCACACTAAATTCAAGAAAACCTTTTTCATATTGATCAGGACTTGGTAGTAATTCTTAACATGTTCTAGAAGAAGCAGGATCAATACCTTGTGGATAGGGTACATATTTTGAGGCCTTCTTCGTAGCTATTGCCGAAGCTTGAGGGAACTTATAAAATCTGATATATTCCAAAGAATTACTCCTATCAACAAAAAATAGACATCCCATAATCCTGAATGCAGACTATTTTTATAGATCAGTTATGTTTGCATGTTCTAGTTGAGAATCTAAACCCTGGCTGTTGTTTAATGAGAATGGTTGAGCATCTCTTCTTAGATTTATTTTATTATCCAAGTGATCCACCATACTATTATTATGTTTCCTTAAGGTGCATAAATTTGACTTCACTAATACCTTGGAGGTTCCAAACAATTCTGTTATATATCCTGCTTCAAAGCCTCCCTTGTTTCACCACTTGTTTCCTTGCCTGCTTGATGACATGGAAAGAATATCCAAATATCATAATCTGTTGCACACAGAAACCTTTTGCAAATTCCAATCCAAGGTATAGGGAATACACTTCAACTTGATTATTGGTCGTTCTTGTACTCAAGAAAACTTATTTTCCACTTTTCCACTGGGGAAAAAATGAACCCCCAGTTATCTGCACATGCTAACCCTAACCACAATGACTATCTCATGCAGGTGCATTCTAGGGTTTTGATATGGGAATTTTTTGGCTCAATTTTTTAGTAGATCAACCATAGGCATTGATTCTGCAAGTTTCATCGATATTCCCAAATGGTCATCTATTTTTATGTGGTTGTTTAGGCAATGTTGGCTAGAATTTTTAGTTTTTATCAACTTTAATCCAATACATGTAATTTTAATATCTAGCTATGCTATGATGTGTGATGCCATTGTAACTAGAAGCTCAATTTGAAATGGGTTCTCACTTTTTGTTCAATATTGTAATTAATTTAGCTAAACTTCAGCTGAATAATGATTAAGATTCCTTCAAATACAAGTCTATGGGTTGTACATATTAAATCAGATTTACAATAATTTAATTCTTTGATCACTTTTAAATCTAGTGGAATTTGGATGTGCATTGTATTGCTATATTTTCTTGGAGGTCTTCAATTCTTGGCTCTTCATCTATCCACTTTAGAACAATATATCCAATTCTAGATCCAGGTGGAGGTATCTCATTAAACCTTATCTTGTATCCATTGTTGAATATGTAAGGCTGCTTTGTTATCAAGAAAATATTCTTAAACCCAATCCCTACAAATTTAGAAATTCATAACATATTTCATCATCAATGACCTATTAAACCCAAGCTCTGCAAATTTAGAAATATACAACAATTTTTTTCTTAACAACCAGCGTTAGAAGAAGATCCCAATCACCCCAATTCAATTTTGTTTTCATAACATATTTCATCTAAACAACCATGACCCAAATCCCTTAAAACAAAACTATGCAAATTTGGAAATATATAGAAAAATTATTGAAACAGGCCAGGCTAAGAAAACCCCAAATTATCACATTGAAGCCAAATAACCATGGAAAAACTGATCAAACATTGTTAATTGAAAAGTTGAAAAAATTAATTTATGTGGTGTAATAGGTGGCTCTCTTGTGGCTGTTGACTTGTCTTTGTTATATATTTGTTAGAATCCCTCCCAGTGTACTGACACACACTGGCTCATATTCCAAAAGGAATACTTGAGAAGTAAGGAAGATATGCTTTAATTTTCTGTGGCAAGGTAGCTGTGAATATAAAGGTTCACATTGGGTAAATTCGAAAAAACTATAGATATCACAAAGTATTTAGGTAGATGGGTATTGGAGAAGATCCATTGACTTGGTCTTTCAATAACAACTAAGTATTCTTGGAATATGTTTACCAAAGACAATTCATGGAAAATAATATTATTTCAGACGCATATTGCACCAGATTCCATCTTGGATTGGATGAGGACAAAAAGAAAAAGCACAAAGAATATCTCCAACCACTGAAAGGCCCTAATATTATCCTTTCCTATTATTGGATCCTTTATGATGTAGAAGGTTGGTTTAGGTTCTCAGGATGCAACCATGGGGTGTGATAGTCATATTTTTCTTCTTGAAGACTTCTATCATCTACTAGAAATTGGCAGGGCTACTTTGAACATGATGTCTAATCCAGCCGTGACAGCCAACAACTATATGGCATCAGGGTTGGTTGAGGGATGAATAACTGGGCTTTGCTGGTGAATTGTAATATACCAAGTAGTGGAATTTGACTTAATAATTGCATTTTACTTTCACTCTGCTTTGGTAATTGCTAGTTTCATGACTTGTCGGTTGCTTGCATGGTTTAGTATGATGGTTTTTTATTGAAACAACAAATTACATGTCATGTTTATATAACATCATAACACCAGGATAATCAAGCTTAAAATCTTATGTAAATATACATGTACTCAAACTTGAAAACCCCAATGAAGAATGTTAATACCTTTTAATATTTATTTAAATTTGTAGATAGAAATCATCCCAAAATAATCATTAACAACTAGATCTAAAAGATATATTAAGTCTAACCTTTAACAGCGTTAGCACTTGGCGAGTAGATGGCTGTAGCAGCTATCAATTCATGTGGATATATCTCATATTTAAATCAACTTGCAACAATAGAGGTGAAGTTCGCTTCCCTAATGATAAATGGTGGATCACTGGAGTGTATGAAGGTGGATTTGTTGCCAATGATAGATGCCCGGAATATATTCTTATTTGAAGATTCTTGTTTGTTGTCTTAATGTGGGAGTAATCTTTAGTAAATATACTAAAGAGTAATACAAATATAATGTTTCTCTCATAGATCAAACACTACCCACTATTTGGGAACCTACTAAATTTACTAATTACCCAAGTAACAAGACCAATAGAACCTACATTTGGGTATTATTCCATCCTTTGAGCATATGCCGGAGTATCCATTCCGTGTAGGAGTGAGATGTTCACTCCTCTCATTGCAATTATGGCCAGTGCCAACATGAATAGGTTGGTAACAATGCATGCAAGCCTAGCTGTGGCCCTATGGCTGTTGACTAAAAAAAGAATTTATGTGGTGTAATAGGTGGCTCTTTTGTGGCTGTTGACTTGTCTTTGTCAAATCTGTGTTAAAAGCCATCCCACTGTACTGACACACACTGGCTCATATTCCAAAAGGAATACTTGAGAAGTAAGGAAGATATGCTTTAATTTTCTGTGGCAAGGTAGTTGTGAATATAAAGGTTCACATTGGGTAAATTCGAAAAAACTATAGCTATCCCAAAGTCTTTAGGAAGATGGGTATTGGATAAGATCCATTGACTTGGTATTTCACTAGAAGCTAAGTCTTCTTGGAACATGTTTACCAAAGACAATTCATGGAAAAGAATATTATTTCAGATGCATATTGCACCAGATTCCATCTTGGATTGGATGAGGACAGAAAGAAAAAGCACAAAGAATATATCCAACGACTGAAAGGCCCTAATATTATCCTTTCCTAATATTGGATCCTTTCTGACATAGAAGGTTGGTTCAGGTTCTTAGGATGCAATCATGGGGTGTGATAGTCATATCTTTCTTCTTGAAGACTTGATCTATCATCTACTAGAAATTGGCAGGGATACTTTGAGCATGATGTCTAATCCAGCTGTGACAGCCAACAACTATCTGGCATCAGGGTTGGTTGAAGGATGAAGAACTAGGCTTTGCTGGTGAATTGTAATATGCCAAGTAGTGGAATCTGACTTATTAATTGCGTTTTACTTTCACTCTGCTTTGGTAACTACTAGTTTCATGACTTCTTGGTTGCTTGCATGGTTTAGTATGATGGTTTTTTATTGAAATAACAAATTACATGCCATGTTTATATAGCATCATAACACCAGGATAATCAAGCTTAACAGCTGATGTAAATATACATGTACTCAAACTTGAAAAAACCAATGAAGAATGCTAATACTTTTTAATAGTTATTTAAATTTGTAAATAGAAATCATCCCAAAACAAACATTAACAGCTAGATCTCAAAGATTAATTAAGTGTGACCTTTAACAACGTTAGCACTTGGAGAGTAGATGGCTGTAGCAGCTATCAATTCGTGTGGATATATCTGATAGTTAAATCAACTTGTAGCAACAGAGGAGAAGTTTGCTTCCCTAATGATAAATGGTGCATCACTGGAGCGTACGAAGGTGGCTTTATTGCCAATGATAGATGCCCATAATATATTCTTATTTGAATATTCTTGTTTGTTGTCTTAATGTGGGAGTAAGCATTAGTAAAGATACTAAAGAGTACTGCAAAGATAATTTTTCTCTCATAGATCAAACGCTACCCAATATTTGGGAACCAACTAAAACTACTAATCACCCAAGTAACAAGAACAATAGAACCTACATTTGGGTATTATTCCATCCTTTGAGCATATGCCGGAGTATCCATTCCCTGTAGGAGTGAGATTTTCACTCCTCTCATTGAAATTATGGCAAGTGCCAACATGAATAGGTCGGTAACAATGCATGCAAGCCTAGTTGTGTCCCTGTGGATGTGGCCTAGCTAGGATTAACTCTAAATTTACCTATATCCATATATTGACTCTGCCCATTAATGGTGCTTATTATTCCTTCAACAATTAGGAAACAAACATAATTTGTTGAATATGAACAATGTTTTCTCTTGGCTTTTAATAGTGTCGATATAGGAGTTACTTTTACACTCCCACTGTGTACTCATGTACTCTTTTAGTTCCATTGACCCACTTTTAATGGTCAATTTTTAGACATTAATAAAATTATCTTATCTCATATTATCATCAATTTCTGTAGTCTGTTTAGCTTTTCAATTTCCAGTAGTTCTTGAAGATAGTTGTTTGTTCTTGTCTTGAATTTCTTTTGTCTGTCAATGTGAAATAGTGCAAAAATACAAATTTTGTATGAGTTTATTTTGTTGGGTCAATAGATCACCATTATCTGAGTATGATGGTAATTTCTGATTGAACAAACATAATGGAAACTTCTATCTGGTGGCTGTCTGTAACTGTTTTGTATTAGAATATTTTGGTACTCATTATTTGAAAGTCATATTTTCTTCCAAAGCCTGAATTCAGAATAATCACCCTTTGTCTATCCTTCAATCGAATGGATATCTTCCTCTACTTACTAAGATGCTTACTGTTGCATTCCAATAGCTTGAATTTTTGTCCTTGTGAAATACAAATCCCATTGAGATGAATAGTATAAGCTAAACTTCTAGCTGGCATATTTTGTCTCTAACTATTTTGTTTTGGAGTGTTTTACTAGTCATTGCTTGCAAATTGTAGTTTTATGCCAATGCCTAAATTTATATTGAAGCAACCATTCATTGTCCTTCAATTACATGAATATCTTCTTTAGCTTATCAAGATGCTTACATTTTCATTCAAATGGTTTAAACTGAAGTTAAATACGTATCCTGTTAAGCTGAAGAGTATATGCTCAAGTTAAATGACATCAGTGTCATGCTATTATGTTGATACAAGTTCTTTTCATCTTTATATGTAGTTCATAGAAAGGTTGAAAGCCTTATAAGTTATTTTGTAGAATGTTAATGTGGTAATTAGGTTAAGACAATTGTATACGTGCATAAAATTTCTGACCATACATACATACATTATCATAGTATCAAAACATTCTCAGAGCCATCACTCTCAAGCTCTTAAAATTCAAAAAACACTATCTTTAACATGCATTCTTTTAAATATTTGGAAAATAATCTCCTCATTCCTTAATGAAAAGTTGAAAATTGGAAATAGAACAGATTTAAAAATATCACTGGGGAACTTGTCCTGCTCTCAACTCATTTACCTGTATCTACCTACTCTATGCTGCCAGGCCGAACGTTATGACAGTTTACAATGTCTCTATGGTCATTTCCAATCTCAAGCTTGTTGGTCTCCCTTAATAGAACTCATTCTCTTGGTTGTATTCTTACGCCTCTGTGATTGGTCTTCTTGCATTTCCTTTTTTTTCACAGTTTTCATGGTTGTTCCATCCTGGGCCTTCTTGTATCCTCTTCATTCATTTAATGTATCTAACACTAGTTCTTCAAAATTGTATTGGTATCAACCTTTTCCCTATCTAAATCACGTTGGGTTTTACACAAAACTGTATGCTTGCTTGTGTTTGATTCACTTCAATCTCTTCTTCTTTTGACTTCTATTGATGGTCTGATTCCATGTCACTATTGTGGAAACCACTCTTCTTCTGTTCAATGCCCACATGACATCCATATTTGTAATGTGCTTGTGCTCGTGCCTTCCAGACTATGTCAGGAGGCATTACAATATACTTTTCCATTTGTCCTTTCTAACCTTTCTCAAATCCTCCATTTGCTTTTACATGATGAATCTAAAATTATGACATCCTCTCATATGCTACCATGTCTACACACCTATTTCACATCACTACTATCATTTCATATTCATTAGCTACCTCCCGGTATTCACTCTTCCATTAAGTTTCAGATGCATTGTCTAATATTTCTCTAAAGGAAGGAAGTATTATGCGAGCTTGTTTAGGCATACAATAGCCACTATGACTCTCACATAAGATTACCTCTTCTTCTTTTAGTTGGGTCTGAATGGCAGTCCTGACTCCTCTTAGCCCTGGGAAAGAGGGGATATGACAAATTCATTTTATTTAAAATAAATGTTTCTATAGATTCACATGAATCATATTAACTAGTATGAATATTTCCATGAATAGTTTATTAGGAAGGCTTGAATTGGATACTATACAGGAATTAGGGTTTTCAAGCTTCTCTTTCATGCAAGATGAATTTGGCTTCATGAGGTGTATATATTTCATGTCAGAAAATTCATGTTTTGTTTGCAGGCATATAGATCTCATGTGAGGAAGAAATACCTACATTACTACAAAAACAAATATTTGCATGAAAAATCTGAACATTTTGACATATCTATCGTTATCAAATAAAGAGGAATCTTCTAACAATATGATGGAGTCAATTCAAAGAGAATGGTTGTTGGTGGTTCTATTGTTCCTATAAGAAGCAACTCATGGTCCTGCAAACCAGAGTTCATTTACTATATTTTAGAATCCCATGAAAAACCCTTCAGAGTTTGTTGTTCACTCAAAAAATTATAACAAAGTGGTATATGGTACTCAGGTTTTGATTAGCTTGCACTTCAAAATGATGTCTAAAATAGAGGAGTCTAGTTTGTTCATATATAGTACCACTACACGAATTAGTCCTCTTAAATGGACAAAATCACAATGGTGTAATCTCTGTATCAGAGCGAAGGAATCAATAGCAGGAATATAATTGCATCCCCAACTCTCATGAGAATAGTTGCAGCAACAAATTAGGCAGCAGTAACACCTTGTGAACACCATATGAAAAACATCACCAACAACTAGGAATTTAATGATGAAGACATTGTATTTTGGGGTGGAAACAAAGGAGATATTGCAACAACATATATGAGCTGGAGAACAACTATCTTTTTTAACATGTTCGATTTACTATAGAAACTGCAAGCTATAATACTTTGCAAATAAACAATTTTCTAAAAGAACTATATTTCCTTCGTAGATGGTCAGTATGTGTGTATGGAAGTTGTTAATGGAAGGTTGAAGCATATGACTACAATAAATATGTGGATGAATCTAAATATGAGCATGTAAGAGGAAATGGAAGCATGAGACCAATAAATAGTTTTGTTGCATGACATGCAAAACCTTAGAGTTTAGGGGTATGACGGGCCATGTTAATGGCACATTATTTGGTCCATTTTGGTTATAACTAAGGATTGTCAAGGAGGAATAAAATTCTAAGTTGCATAAATTATAATAAACATTATAACGTTCCTTCATAAAAGCTAATGCACGTTTGTTGAATGAATATCTTGAAATTTTATTAGTAATGTTTGCTTATTTTTCGTATTCCTTTGATTTATTTAATGACATAATGGTATAATATTTTTCAAATCATTCTGGAGTTTTGGTGGAGTTCTATGCGGAATAGATCAATTCACAGCAACCAGAACAATCTCCTTCAAACATTTCACTAAACAAACAAGGTCGTGATTGAGATATTTAAGGGATTATGTTCCATTATCTAAATTTCACTTTCCTATCTTAGGATGTAATTATCACTTCATTAGTGTATGGAAAGACAAAAGAAAGTTTTTATATTTCATTAGTTGTTTTTCTCACAAACTCTCAGAAAAATAAAAAATATTTTAAGTTTTGTAGTTTCTCAAATTGTTAAAAAAAAGGTTTCATTAGTTTTCATTTACAAAGAAAAAGAAAAAAAAATGCATTGTTAGTTGCATTCACTTTGAAAATTTTATACATCATTTGCTTTCACTTTGTTGACTCTATAACACCATCCAATATGATTTCGCTACCTTGAGTAATACAACCATTAAAATAACGTTTAACTTAAAATCTATTAGTAATTTTAATTTTATAGGATCGAGCATCAACTAGCTTAGGCTAGGTTTTTGGACTAGGAGATTTAAACTGCCCAAAAAAAACTTTAATTTCAAAAGTAGTGTCCTATATTTAGGTAAATCCACTTCTACAAGAGATAATCTAGAAATATCCTCTCACACGGGAGTTAAGCACGAGGCCGCGTGAGAGCTCGGTTGAGGAGATATCCCTCCACTTCCTTGTTCGATCATTTACCAGGATTGGTGTGCATTTGGGGATCTTATCAATACCACTTCTTGGGCCCCATGAGGTGCCGATATTGATATGGTTTTGGGATTAGCTGTCCTGGCCATGCATATCGATCAAGCCAGCGACTGTTCCACCGGACTCTCAGTGTAGATTTGGTAGTCTTAGTCTCCAGACACTAGGATCTTACACAGGTGGTATTGAAAGGATATTTCCAGTTTACCTAGGATGAACTTGGAAGGTAACCTCAGTTGACAATTTGGAAGGGAGGTTGGGTGATTCCAGTGCTTGCACCCAGAGAAATATTCACAAGATTCCAAGTAGCCATCATTCCATCTTCACTGGTTGGACCTGGGCCCTAATCATCCTAGGATTTCCATTGGAAGCTGTATCTTTTATTTGATGTGTCTTTGTTACTTAGGAGAGTTTTAGTGTGTGATGTTTTGTTTGCTTGTGCTTAATTGTCCTTTAGGTGTGTGAGTCAAATTTATAGCTGTGGAGGATCAACTTCTTCGTAGGTCCAGAAGGTTGCAAAACCTTTCTCCATCTGTTACAGTGGAGCCTAATTTTGAAGTTAATCATGGATGGGTTTAGTTTACTAGGTTTAAATTTTCTAGCCTATAGAATTCATGTCATCATGGATATCTTAAAAATTGTATTGATTTTATTTCTATTTTCTCATGCAGGTTTCACTTTGGGTTTATAGATTTATTTGATATTTCAATTGTAAAATATTCAATGAGATGTCAAACACTAACCATGGAAAGAAATAATCTAAACAAAAGGATGTATTCTCATACTTTCAGAAGCCTCAATCTAAGAATCCGAATTCTCTTCATGATTCAGACTATTTTGAGAAACCCATCAATGAGAGAGATGTCAACACGTCTGAGAATACATCTAATAACCATATAACGAATGATAAAACAAGTTCCTCTAGTGAACAAAGTGAGATAAATTCTATTCAACCAGAAATTGACAATGATAATGTTGAAGGTTTTTCCTTGGGAGGAAACACAAATCATTCACAATCATGAAAAAGGAAGAAAGGCTAATGGGACGTAGGAAGAAAATTCCAATCGGAATGGGCCTCAAGATTTCCTTTTATTGAACAAATAACTTCAATAAATGAGAATGAAGTTGCACGAGAAGTTAAATGCATTGTATGTAGTTGGAAACTGGGTAAGACAGTACAATTGCAAATGAAGTTAGATACAATAGAGAGGCATGCGAGAAAGATTTATGTCAAGCAAATTGAAAATGGTGAGGAGAAGTCTATTACCAAATGGAAATCTTTTAAGGAATGTCAACATGTCAAATATCAAGAATAATATAATAAATACTTAATAAGTAGGATTAAACTTGAGGCAAGTGGAGGGACTATCACATCTCTACTTGGAAAAACAATGGAAATAAATTTACTACCCAAGACGATGCAATTAAGCACTATATTTCACATCTTATCTAGAGGTCGTCCTATGATAGATTATCCATATTATAAGAACTATGTATCTTTTCTTGATGTATCAAATTTTCCATCTTCTCATTGGTCCGTAACGAGTGGTTGGGAATGGGAAAAATATCTAGCTCAAGTAGAAAAGGATGATTTGAAAGAGAAGATTGCAAATGCCAGATTTTTTTCACTATATTTGGATGAAGTTACAGCTATTGATAATACTTCATGGGTATCCATGAGTATTTATATGGTTAATGTTCATATTAGGAATTCATATCTACTTGGGATTCCAAAAATGAAGAAGAGTTCTACAACTGGAAATATTTATGAACTTGTTATTAAGACTTTGAAGGAAATTGGTGGTATGGATGATTTAATGATCGCAAAAAGGTTGGTATGTGTTGGAGCATATGGAGCATCAATCATGCAAGGACAAAGGAATGGGATTTATGTCAAACCACAACTATTAGATTCGCTGTTTATGATCAATATTCATTGTATGACTCATAGGATGAATCTTGCATTTAAAATAGTAAGAAAGTTTCCATGGGTTTCAAAAGTTGAATAACTTGTACGTGAGACTCATGCATACTTTTTTCATAGTCCTAAGAGATTTACATAGTTTCAACAATTTGCAGACGATATTACAGATGGAAAAAAACTATTAAAAGATGTTGATACAAGATGGATGTCATTGAATGGACCAGCTCAAATACTATTTAGTGAGTACAAATCATTGGTAGGGGTGATGTATGAACATCGCTTTAGTGTAGAAAAAGCCAAGATATTCTCTTTCGACTAACTAATATTGAGACATTATTAACATTGGATGGAATTCTTCCTTTGCTTCATGAAATGAATGTCCTTGTCAAAATGGCTCAGAGTCGTACAATGTATATTGCAGAGTACACAAATACAAGGAAATTAGCATGCCTTACATTGGATAATTTGTATACGATGCCAGGGTCTTTTACAATTCCAACGTTTAACGGTTGGAATACTCTCATTGATATAGAAAAGATTGAAAATTATTTGAAATTTCATGAAAAAGGGAGACTATGTATGGCAATGCGTGGGTATATGGTTCCCTTTCATTATGTTAGTAAGATGGGACAAACCGCAAAAGAGTGTCATGTGTCAAGAGATCAGTTCAATGATATTTTGATTTCAATGAGACATAACTTGATACAAATTGCACAATCAATATCATCAGAAATAAGAGAACGATTTCCTCAAGATGAATTATTGGAGGCCATGTCTGTGGTATACCCTCAATATTGGAATAAGGAAAAAGGTATAGACACTTTTAGCGTTGACTTTTCAGAAAAATTGAGTATTTTAATGCACCACTTTGGTAGGAATGTCAAGGTACAAGGAGAATACATTGGAGGTATATTAGATTTATCAAAATTATATGAGCAACAGACTTGCTTTGCTGAAACAATGTTAGATCAATATCAAAATTTGGAGAAACCTATAGAATATGGTGCAATAATCAAATTATGGACTATTTTAGGTGAAAGTCAATTTTTACAAGAAAACATGTCAAAGTATTTCAAATTAGTGGATTTATGTCAAACCATGATTTTGGGATCAGTGGAGGATGAGAGAATGTTTACTGCATTATCATTCTTGAAGTCAAAGTTGAGGAAAAAGCTTGATAAGAATGTGGATACTTGTTTAAGATTATATGTAACAAAATATGACATTACCAATTTTCCATTCAATAGAGCTCTAGCAATTTGGGGATTAGATTGTGAGAGAAGAGGAGAATGCAATATAACAAATGTTTCCAATGAACTTGATAAAAAACATAATGTTTTGGAGGTTCATAATGATATTTAATCTACAGAAGTTCATGTTCAACATGCAGAAAGTGAGGGTCGACATGAGAATTAAGAATTTGATATCCCACAAGATAGGAGAATGATTACCATATATAAAATTCAACTTGCATTTCACATAAAAATATGTTCTTCAATCTATACTATGTATTAAATATAATAATATTGGAGCTACATTTCCTTGATGCAATCTATTTGAAGTTTGATGTTTTGATAGTTAACTAACACATTGTTTTTTTTCTTATATTTGACAGAAAATGAATTTGGGACTTATCTATTTATAGATAGTTTCCTAGTATTAAAGGTTAAATAATTAATTTAACAATACTTTCGCTTAACAAAAATGGACTCAGTCAAAATTTAAAACTTTTAACTTTGATATCTTGGAAGATATTAATGGTTTGTTGTTTCTTGCATTTGTATCATTTTTTCAAATTTGAAAGTTTGTGTTTATTTTGGTTAAATTTATTTTTATTCCCTTGATACTTGACTGCAGTTTTAGCCCTTTGTACTAGCTTGATTAGTTTCATAAATGGATTGTTTGTTTCTTAAATTTGGATTGCATTTATTTTTCTCATATTTTTATTCCCTTGATACTTGACTGTGATTTGAGCCATTTGTAGCCCTTTGTAGTATTCAATGTTTTTTTTATAATTATTATTGTTCTTTTTAAATATTTGATGTTACGAGGAAAGATGCTTGTATTTTCTTTCACTTTGTTGCATGACTTAAGTATCTTCACCATTTTAAATTTAGAATCTACTATGTTTATTTTATATTTTCTTTGAAAAGACATGTTGGTTTTTAGAAATGGAAATGAGATCCGAGTTGCTAAGCGAAGAGAAAAATGGTCTATGCACTGGATTACTAGGTTCCTATGCATTCATCATAGGAGACCTATTGACATTGAGACGAACATTCATCTAATGAAATTTTATTGTTGATTTGATGACTAAAATATCATTACATGGAGCCTCTATGATTATGGCCATATTTATAAATAAAGCTTCAAAGAATATGTTGAGGTACGTGTTTCTAAAACTTTTCCTATTGTGAATCATACATTATGAGCATTTTTATTTTATGGAAAGTTTGTAAACTAAAAAAAATGTGTTATTTTTCATTTTAATGTTTTGTGAGATACCCTATTATATTTCTTTTCTACAACTTATTCACTTTGATTGTAGGTCGTGTGAGAAAATGAGGACATTCTTGCTAGAAAGATGTTAATGTCAATGTGGATGTTATGCAACCATCCATTGGATTTTTTTAGAAGGGCCCAACATACTTTGTGAAAATTGATTGTACATTGAGTGTAGTATGATAAATGAGCTTCATACTTTGATAAAATGTTCTACTGTAAATAACAAATATTTATGAAATCATCTCTCCATTTTATCTCTAACGAGTTTTGAACTTAGTAGTATACAAGTAGTTGTGATGAATAAAGTCAACAATTTAGATTGAAAATTTGATTTTCTTTACAAGGTGTTCTAGTGCAAGAGTACGTGACAATTCTAAAGTAAATACAACATTATCTAGGTAATTTTATTGAGTCAATTTTTTTCAAGAATTAAGTTTATTTCTTTCAATGAAAAATTAG
>LPNX010926259.1:859133-964133 GCA_001517045.1 Pseudotsuga menziesii | reverse complement strand
TTTTGTATTATTAAATGAATGTTGTGTGATGCATAATATTCAGTTAGCACTGTGTATTGCATTTTTTATTATGTTACAATCAGATGTGAATTCCTATATAATGGACATGTATGTTTGCACAAGCTTTGTAAAAGTTCAAATAAGTCATATTAAGTCTACAATTTCCTTAGTTATCTCTCCATCATTTCACATAGGTCTAGGAAGTGATTTGGGTGAGGCCTTCCTCCCCTCCAGGAGAATTGAAAATGTCAGTGCAATATACTACAATGGTACCATTTATTTGCCTCTGTGTAAGAACCTTAGTCTTAATGTTTGCACAACCAAACAATTTTCTTGTCAGGACCGATTGTTAAACATGGATGTTCTAATTGAATAGGAACCTTGTTCGCAAAGAGTCAAATCTAGGATTAGCGGGAAAATAGATTTGAATATTTCATCCTATAAGAAGCCAGTTGTAGGGTTGGAATACCATAAAGCTTAAGGAGTATGTCTTGTGTAGAGGACCTATATTAGGACAATAAAAAATTGTTTGGTGTAAGTTTTCACTAAGCCTATATAATTTTCTTAAGAGGCTTGCAAAAACCCCATAATATCAATATTGGAGGAAGAAACCAGTTTGCTACATTGTTGCAAACCTAGTTAATTTGAACCATCTGGATCATTGACTGAATCAAGCTATTGAATTCTTGGTTTAGAACAAAATTAATGTGTACATAGGCCCATTATGCATTTGTAATCTGCAATTTACTATTTCTTGGTGCAAAAAGGATCTATTCTTGCATCCCCCATTTTTCTATGGCTCTCTGCAAGTCCCCTAGTGACTCCAAATATTTTGAGAAGTCCAACATTACTCAAATATTGGTAGATCGAAAGTAGGGACAACAATGCCTCTTCGTGGAAATTCTTGTTATTTAACAAGGATACCAACTTCCACAACAAAAATACTTTCAAACCAAAATGATATATATATATATATATATAGTTTTCCATTGAAAATTTCCTTGGGTAAAACCTCTAGGTAGTCCTTCACATAACAGGCATGGATCTTGGGGTAAATTTTGTTAGCAGACATGTATTCCTGACCCCAAGATCCTCGTGGATTTGATATTATGACCTCCTTCTAACTTTGGCATGGAAATTCAAACCACTAGAATTATCCCTAGGGTTTCTGGCAGGTGCATTGGCTGGAATGTTAGTAAGCCATTGGTTGCACTTCCCTAATTCCTAATAAATATGTACTTCTGAAGTGGATCAACCCACTTTTAGAGCTACTTTTGTAATGAGTGTGCTAGGAAACTATCCCTTTTACCGTTGTATCACACGCAGATCCACTTAAAACTAGGAAAGATGGTTTTAAGGCACCCATAAATGTCCATTTTCACACAAATTGCATTAGAGAGACACCTGAACAATCCATATGACTTATATTAGGTGAAATTATGCCCAAAACCATAATTTTACTGATGTTTAGCCTTCATGTATCCCAAAATTCATCTTAGGGTGATTGTCATGACTATTTACAGCTAATTTAGCCTTAAAATATGCATGTGAATGAAGATTGAGGTTGTTTTCACACCTAGACTTGTGCAAAAGTGATCAAAACCTCTGCAACAAGCTGGCTTTCTGTTGAAACTATGCAGAGAATGCTGGTCCAGTATACAAAAATGGCCCATAATTATTCTTTCATGTCGAGCTCTGAATTTTGGTCCTTTCGTCATTGTTATGCTGCCCATAATACAAAAAAATCACCTTTGAATGCTCATGGCCTTAAAATGGCCTCGAAATTTACCCCCAAGATACACATTCAAATATATTTTATTTTGATTTATACTTGGTTTTCGTTTTTTTAAGTATTAGACAGGGGTTTGGAGAATTTTTGTGTTGTATGGAATATAAAGAAAACATAAAAATTGGGACAACAAAAGGAGAAACAACACAAATTGATCCATAAACCAATGAAGATTGTGAATCAAAATTTAGAAATCAGAAACCTAGGGATAAATAAGTGGAAACATATAATAATAGGTGGTGGCTCGAGCACAAACAAATAAAAATTATTGGCATAATTGGGAAACAAAATTTTCACAACATAGACCTCCACAATTCTAGGGGAAACCTTAGGGTTAGGGATTTGGGGTTGTGCCAAGGACTTAGAATATGTTAGCTTCTTTGAGTCACTATCCTCTTCAATTTTGTTATGTGACACCCTTGATAATATCCAATGTTTTAGTACTTCATCCCTACATCCAAAAATTGGTTTCAGGAAAACTTCCTCTGCCTCCTTTGAGTAATCCACAAATTCATCTTCCTCCATCCTAGCCTCCCAATAATATCACCTCATAAACCATGTTTCTAACCAAAACATGTATAAGAATATAAAATCAGGAGATCATTACATTGACTATATATTATTTTCAATATCAGGAAACAAGAAGAAATTTGTATGTGCAACTAAATGCTAAAAAAGGCTTTCAAATACCAATATGCTTGGAAAGAATGCATTGAATCATGTCACACATTGGTTAATTTTAGAATATAATGTTGCAATGCAAAGTTGTGATGATGCCCTAGTTGGTGATTGGTTGATGGATCCTCATGATATATTGCTGTATTGATCTTGCTATGCTCTCTTTTTGGTAATATTGGAATGCTTGAGTATCTTTCCTTAGAATTCATCTAACACTCTGTGCTTTCATGGAATGGGAACCAATCAACTTAGGGTTTCCCTAAGTTTTAAAGAGTTAATATTTTCTCCTTGATGAAGTATTTCCTATGCAATGTTTGATAGTATGGTTATTGATGTGGTTATGTGAGTTTGATGCCTCCGAGCTAGAACACTAGGAGATGATGGTGAACTTCACTCATATGTCATTTTCTCATGACAAATTGATCATCTTCTCATGGAGTGCCCTAGAATTTTTGGTTTGATTTGGCATCTTGATGACATGGATTATAATTTTTTATGAAGCACAAGGCTTATTGCATGTTAATGATGGTATTTGGACTTTGGAGGATTTTCTATTGGGGTGCTCTATCTCATTGGATGGGGTTCACACTTATGGATGACTTTTGTAGTACATGCTAGTTGAGTGGGGTATACCTTAACAAGAATGGAACCTTGGTACATAAGTTATTACTTTGTTGATCTTTGCCACCTAGGCCCCAATGAATTTTCTCAATGTCTCCAACAAAATCCTAGCGAATTGGCCTAGAGTATTAAGTGGTTAGTTTCCTTTATTATAAATATTTTTGTTTGTTTGTCTTAGTGCTATTTTTTTCATTCTTCTGACTAGAATCAATATAGAACACATTAATAATGTGTTCTAGATTGAAAACTATAATGGACAACTTGAATGGGATAGTTAGCAAACAATATGGATGGGATAAGTGGACTAAGAATACAATTCTCCTATGGTCCTTTCTGTTTTATCATTTGAGCATTTTCGTCGTGTTTTAGTGGGTTTTGCCAATTATTTGAGAGGTAGAAAAATGAAAAATCACTCCCTTCCCCAACCCCCTCTGTGTTCCTAAACAGATAAATGACTCTCAAAACAACAAAGGAAATGGGAATTATGAATTGAATTGGAATGAAAGTTCACACCAATCCATGGCCCATTTTGGGAGGGCCACCATAGTAAACGACTAGCTTGGGGATGTCATCACAATCCATGACCAGTCCTAGATGGCTTATATAGTCACCACCCAGCCCTTAGAGGGCTTACACAATAATTCCCATATTTTAGATGGTATATATAATGATATCCCAACCTAGTAGGATCACACACAGTCATGTCCTAGCTTAAAATATGCCCTAAAAATTCCTAAAACAGACCTTCCACCAACAGTCCAAGGGCTGCCTTTTCTTACCCTTGGCACCCTTTCTATGGAATTAAAGCAACCTCTCTTTCTCACATTGGCCCTCGGCCCTCTTTGGTCCTAGGTTGTACCAACATTATTCTAGCAATATACAATTTGCAAATTCATTTTGCAGACTGTCTCTAAATACTACCCTAAGCCTCCACCTGCACACATAGAAAAAAAATAGTTGGTTGACGTTAAAATCAATGATAAAATAGCATATTTCAGATGCACACTTCCTAGGGAACATCCTAAATTACATTTTAGACCTCATATGCAAACACATGCTGTTCTGTTTCCTTTATTGACATGAATGGATAGTCTTACAACTGACTGGTAATTGCATAATGAAATGAGGGATGTTACATCCATTTGATAGGACTGTCATAAGTGTTTGGTGTTGTGTTTGGATATATGATAGACATAAAGGATTTATATATTTTCTAATTATAAGTCTCTCAAGGTTAATTTAAACTACCTAAATCCAAGGGCTACCAAATCAACGCTAGCCCATCACTTGCACACTCACCAAGGCTGCCCCCTCTCTTATGGAATTTATTATTATTTTGGTGGAGCTGCTCCATCGTTTCAAACGTGGCAGAGTTGATCCTTGATACTTATATATTATCCTAGGAACATGGTTGTTTGGGGGCTACTTTACGATGGAGTTCTATATCAAGCCCACGGTTTGCACCCTTCTCTAGGGAACACCTTCTTTGGAGTTGTTTTTAGTAAGAGTATGGTTTGGTTTAAGAATGAAATGGCCCTTTGCTCACATGTGGAATCATTTAAGAAGTGGAGCACTCTGCATTTGAGGCTCTTTGTGCACACATATCTAGGTCACACCACTCCAAGAAGCCTTATAAGCCTATGAATGTGGAGTTCAACAATCAGCACCATTGACATCGGGTTACATGGAGGGCTTGGTGCTTTTGATTCAATGCCATTCCCATATTATCATACATGGTAGAATCCAAGGAAAAAGCTACAATCCTGCCAATCCTGCATCCATAAAAAGTGTTGTCTACCGAATTCCTACTCTCCATGTGATTTTTGATGAGGTTGGAATCACTATCAAAACCCTAGGTCCTTATCAGATGGACTCAAACCCTAGCACTTCAATTATCCTCTAGGATTTGTCTTTCAGAAACCCCAACCCTTCAAGTATCTTCTAGGTTTTGTCTTTCACAAACCCTAGCACCTTCCTTCCTTGCATGAAGACAAGTATAAAGACTCCAAGAAAGTTTTTCTTCAAGTTACAATTCATCCAATCAACTCTCACATGATTGTACATGAATACTATAACTAAAGCCACTCTCTTGAGGGCTTAAGTCCCAACATATTACATATATGAAATTTACTTATTAAAAATAGAATTGTTGCACCCACAAATCTTCCCTCTTAGCTCATTAGAGGAAATTTCCACTCAAAATGGGCCTCCTAAAATGAATTAATAAAATAATAGTTAAAATAATAAAATAATATTTATTAATTTTGGAGGAAGAAAAGAAAAAAACTACTTTTTTGTTTGTATTTTTGACATATCTCCCTGTGTTTTTACTCAAATTTCGATCGGGAGAGCTCGTTGGATGTAGAATTAAATTCTGCATCCAATGAGTACCCACTCAGCATACTTTTGATCGACCCTGCTACCCCAAAAACAAGAAATACCTGAAAAAATGGAATGATGACATCATCATTCCATTTTTCAGGTATTTCTTGTTTTTGGGGTAGCGGGGTCTGTCAAAAATATGTCGAGTGAGTACTCGTTGGATGTGGAATTTAATTCCGCATCCAATGAGCTCTCCCGATGGAAATTTGAGTAAAAACACAGGGAGATATGTCAAAAATACAAACAAAAAAAGTAGTTTTTTTTATGATACCTATCCCCAAATTTATATTAAAAAAGTGTTTAAGACCTATACAGTATTTCAAATTTAAAGCAATTTCATTGGCTAACACATGATGACATGGAATTTGAATAAAAGTTAAAAGGCCCATTTTGAGTTGAAATTTCCTCTAATGTCTATATACTTGTCAAATCACTCAACAAAATTAGCTAACTGTTTATGATAAATCAACATACCAAACATCCCTAGAAACTACTCATTCACCATGAGAATATAATTTGAAAGCCAACTCTTCAAGTACACAGTATAGACAAGAATGTACACTTGACATATACATAAAAATGAAGTTACAAGTACATACCAACAACTTATCACAATTCGGTACAAAATCATCCTTCAAGCTTATCCACAAGCTAAGAGTCTCCAATGCATCCAAACCCTAGCATATAGGGTTTCTACCATCAATAGAAAACACTAATGAGTAATAAAAAGGCCTAACAATGTATCCCACCAAGCTATCTAGCCACACCAAAAGCCTTAAAACAAGTTAGCACCAACATCAACAAGTCCATTCTTGATCTTTCACCAAGCTTGCATCACACAAACTCTCCAAGATAAGCGCTCCAAGACTCCTCTAGGGTTTCTTTGCCACAAACCCTAGATCCTTATCACATGGACTCAAACCCTAACACTCCAAGTATCCTCTGGTTTTTATCTTTCACAAACCCCAACCCTTCAAGTATCTTCTAGGTTTTGTCTTTCACTAACCCTAGCACCTTCCTTCCTTGCATAAAGACAAGTATAAAGATTCAAGGCAAGTTTTTCTTCAAGAAACAATTGATCCAATCAACCCTCACTTGATTCTACATGAATAATACAACTAAAGACTCTATCATCCCTTCATATATAATAGGTGAGTGAGGCCAACAATAGTAAAGTGTACTAAATCCAAAAGCAACCTATTCTATTGTCAAGATATGGTCTCCTCTTGAAGTGATCTCTGTCCAAGGTGTACACATGTTGAGACAAGGCTCCTCAGGGGGTGTGCTCTCCAAGCATGGGTTGCATTTACACAATCCTTTTGTAGAAACCACCCATATAGGGATTTCAAAACCATGTATTGGTGTGACCTTTGCTTTCCATCTTTTGAATTGGAGAGGAATTATATGAGTACAACAAAGTTTTGTCGTTAATTTTCCCAACCATCTTCACCATCTCAAATTTTGAAAATTTCATCTATTTTTGCACACAGATATTTGTTTTTGCAGTATGGAAATGTTGTTGAACAACAAGCTAAACAAATCAATCATTTCCAGCAATGTAACTTGAGGCAATTTCATTTTGATGTCATTGCAAAATAATTCCAGCCAAGAAACCCTATATTTTTAGATGCATGTGTGGGTAAAAGATCACCTCTTGAGCCATTTTTTAGGATGGAAATGAGATAGTACAACAAATTTTTGTCGCTTATTTTCCCAGCCATCTTCACCATCTTAAATTTTGGAAATTTCATCTAGTTTTGCACACAAATATTTTTTTTTGCATTATGGAAATGTTGTTGAACAACAAGATAAACAAATTAGTCATTTCCAGAAATGTCACTTGAGGAAAAATTGCATTTCCTTGTTTAAACATTTTTATTCGTGTCAAGCTGAGAATATTGTGATGATGGAGGAGCCTACATCTCTCTCTTGAAGATATTGTTGATAATTTTTCATGTTGGCACCCACATGTTGATTATGTTTAAACTTTATACAAGCCCTATCCAATCTTGGATGGAAGAGGCTTGTGGGAATACTTGTCATGCATGTTAAATGTCTGATGATATTGTACATGGTCATGATCGCATGATGAACATTGCAGCATGTTTGCTTATGATGATTATTTGCAATTTACATTGATGAGTTATAAGCACACATCGAGGAGAACACCTATGATCATGATGATTGCTCTAAATTATGTCCTTGTTGCACAAAATAAAAAATACACATATGGGTGTCAAATTCAAAAGCCCTAGATTCAACATGAGACCCACTTCACAACACCAAATCAACAAGGGGTATGAATTTATTTCAATGCTTGAGCACCAATGTTTATATTTTCATTTCAATATTTCCTTGCGAAGATCAATCTCTTTAACAGAGCCCCCACATGTACCATCGATTTCATGATAATGTGGTTGACCCCTTGAAATCCTTGTATGCTCCAGTAGAGCAGATAATGGCGTGTGAGTTACGTTTGCAGTGGACAAAAGAATGCCATATTTTCTAAAGCCATTGGTCCTAAACCCTTCGGTGCTTGTACTATAAGTTTCCATTTAAAACATGACCTCGAATTGGGGTTTATTTGTTAAATTCACGAGACCTCGACTTAGGGTTTGGTAGATACAATGTATAAATCTAAAAGGTCTCCCTTGGCCTCCCAACATAGGTCTCACTTGTACAAGTTGTAGATCAGCGAAAAACCTTAGTTTTTTTTACACAAATGTTTAGCCTTAACGATCCACGTCTACCATATGAAGGATTTGTTCAACATTATTAAGTACCCTTATTTGAAAATTGTTCTTCAATGACTGAAAATGATCATGCTTGATGAAAAAAAAGGTATAGTCCAAAGAGTAACATCTGAGATGTGTGCATTGAGTTATTCGGTTCATTGGATACATGGATAACAATGAAACTAGGAAGCATAAAACCATGCATAAATATATGATCTTCGTAGACACTTGTGTAAATATCAAGAAAATAGTTAATGACAAAATGAATAGATAAGGATTGAGTTATTTGGTTCATTGGATATAGGGGTTGAATCTATTATTAAACATTGTTACAATTTTATAACATTTAGTTCAGGAGTTTGTTGTGATGAGTTGGAAGTTTTTCTAAGTTATATGTAAGCCTACGGGTGTAGAGTAAGGAGAGAGGACTGGCCATGAAAATGAATAATCGGGCCAATTTAGACTGGAGAACTAACCTAGAAGTTGTGTGATCAGGTCGGTGTAGTGATAGAAGCTCTCATAATGTGAACTCATCTATAGAGGTTGGAGAAAGTAATGCATTTCGTCGGATATCCAAAATATATGCCATACTACTGACATCTTCAATTTTTTTATATGACTTAAGCCATGTCTACAGGGAGCATAATATGAGTGCAAATCGTTTATCCAAGGAAGCATTAAATATGAAGGCTGGCCTCCTCTCCTTCTCGTAACTTTTAGAAGGATAAATAATTGAGGAAGGCATGATACAGTTAATTTAAGAGCTTTTTGATTTGTGTGGCATAATCTCTTTTGCTTCTTTCTACTATGGGATACATCAACATCTTTCTTGTTTTAGCTGAGGATATAGAGTTTGTTTTCATCCCCTCAAGGGTGTGTTCTCTCCACCCTCGATGCCTCCTTGGATAAGCTGTTTGGGCTCCTTATGTTCTTTGTGTGGTATTTCTACATAAGTCATCTTGGGATTGTGGGTTTCCTCCCTCCTCTTGATAAATATTTTGATACTTATCATCTCCACTCGCTAATGGACTGACTTATTGTCAGGACTATGTAAAAGTTACCTTTTATTCACTATTGAATATCAAGGAACACCTCTTTTCCTTCTAAAAAAAAAGTTACAGAATATTTGCAAAATGATTTTATCACATATATTGAGATCTGCAAACTAGGTCTTTTATATTTTTGGGTGAGGAAAAAAACTAAATTAAAATAGGTACACCTAAGAATATTGTAAAAAACATAGTTTGTATTTTGAGATAAATTGGTTAAAGCATTTGTTATGGAACAACTCGTTATCTATATCGTGTTAAAGGATTATGTGATGAACTGTTATACTAGGGAATTATTTATATTATTCAGGATAATGATATCACCATTATGTCATGCTTATAAGTCTTTCCAAGTTTTTTTCTGGTATTTTGCTATTATTTGCCAAAAAATATTTCTAGCCATGGTGCAAGTAGAACCAAATAGGTATTTGTTAGACCTATCTTCCTCCAACGGGGGGAGCTTGGGAAGACTAGAGGAAAGTGATACATCTAGTAGGTCTACAAGGGCTAGATCAACTAGATTTCATAAGATCAAAATAAAATTCAATAAACGCATGGAATTTTTTCTCAAAGGAGGGGGGTCATGTTTCTATGATGATGAGACGGTAGGAGACATGGAGGTTCCCTTAAGGTACAAAAACCTAGTGAAACAATGTGTACCTAGGGATATTCCTCAAGTAAGCACTAATTTTTGTGTGAATGAGAGGATATATAGAATTGCACCATCGTCATTACATGGATTGGGGTTGTTTTGCATGGATAGCATAAAGGTTGGATACGGTAGATGTACAGAATTGATGGAGTATGTTGGACCCTCTTACAACTACAATGATTGGATGTGCCTGGTCCAATATACACGAAGTATGCATAGATATGGGTTGTCAACAAATTATATACAACTGAAAGACAAAGATCAAAATAAAGGAGAAACGTTGTACATTGACGAAAGGACAAAAATAACTGGGAATATTGTGGGGTTTATATACAGTACACAACTAGGGTCTACACTTAAGAAAACCAACTGCATATTCGAGGTGCGTGAAGGAAATGATGTCTTTGTATGTGCCATTAAATCAATAGCTGTTGGGAAAAAACTACTTATTAATTACAATTTGAATCGTGTAGATACAAACACGGTTAGTATGGATGTGATACATCCAACAATTTACCCAACCTTCTATTAATTATTTTAACGTCTTTAGGATTTTTTGTTAGCATATAATTATAATTTTTTTATAAATTTCCTATATTGAATTCACAGGGAGGTGATGGGGGGCACATCACCCCAACAAAAGGTGAGAGGAGTACACGATCCGTGAGGAAACAAGTATACATCAAAATGTTATGTTTTAAAATTGTTTTAATGAGTATTATGGTTTCATTAGCTAATTTATAGTATGTTTTTGATGCAGGTTTCTTTTAGCCAGGGAACCTCCCTCACAGTTGATGTTATTAGACCTACCTCAAGGTGGAAAGGTATACATCGAAATTTTCATTGTAAAAAGTTAGGAAGGACAAAAAAATCTATCGTTATGTATTTTCAATAGTATATTTGGTTCGTTTATATAATATTATATATTTTCCATGCAGAGTGTTGATTAGGGAAGCCAACCGACAATTGATTAGATAACTGCAACATCGGGGCAACGTAAACATGAATGTAATTCTACATTTTAAATACTGTAAAGTTTTACACATGTATAACGTGTATCATAATGTTTATTTTGTTATGTAGTTTTTTGTTTTTATGTTTGCATTCATTATGCTAATGTTGTCTGCTTTTTTTGTAGGTTGATGATCGGGGAAAGTCCCCAGCTGTTGATCAGACGACTGGAGCCTCGAGGCAACAGGTAAACCTAAATGTAATTCTACATTCAAAATACTTCAAAATTGTACACATATAAAACATGTAGCATAATGTTTATTTTGTTATGTATTTTGGAGTTTTTACATATTGTGTTCCTTATGATAATGTTCTATACTTTTTTTTGCAGGTGGATGATCGGGGAAAGTCCCCAGCTGTTGATCAGACCACACCCTCGTCTAGGCATTAGGTAAACCTAAATGTAATTCTAGGAATCTATCATGATAGACATTTTTTGTTAATACAATTTTTTACGCAGACTATTGCTTTAAAGACTAAGCAATGTTTTATATATTTCTGTTGCAGACAAAGGATTCAGTTTATGAAACACCAACTCAACAGTCTTTACAGTTTGGTGTCTACCATTTGATGAAAGATAATGAAATTAGTACATCGATAGACTCGTTGAAGGTGCTACAGAAGACCATGGAATAACAAAATGAGGAACTCATTTTTCTATCATTGACAGTTCCACAAATAGAAGAGATCAAATCAAATATTCAATTGTTGATCCATAGATGTCCACAATTGAAAGTAAGTTCTGAAATAATAATGTAAATTCATTTAGAACTTTATAATTTTTAATTTTATATGATATTGAACTTATAATACAATGGTTTGTATTTACAGGAAATTATGCAGTTTAACATTGGTGGTGAAGGCGTTGTTGGTCCTAGTGACCAAACCACTCCACGTACACCACATAATGCTCCATGTTTGTCCACTAAACAGTCAGTAACACACTCCATGACACCCTCGAGGCCAGTAGAGGGTGCAGCTGATGCTAATGGACCCACAACATATGTTATAGAAGAAGGGGTGGATGCAGGGTTGGATACTAATGTTGATGTTGAAGCAACATTTCCTGGATCTTCTCATGTCACTAGCACTGGTTCAATAGTGACAACATTTTTTTTGAACGATGAAATCGTTCCAATAAAGATAGAGAATATTCGAGGTGATTATATATTGTTCAATTTAGTTTTTATAATTTGTTTCTAATATATCGATAATATTTTTTAATGTTGACTATTGATGGCATTATTTTTTTGCAGGAAATGATGTATTTTATAAAAATCTAAATGATTTTTCCTTAGAGATCTTCGGGCCCACCATCCGCACAAGGTGGGACAGATAGGAAAAAGATTTAAAGGATGAGTTGACTAATCGCTTGGTTGGTTTGTTCGAAAAATATACCTTCGATACATCGAAGGTCCTACAGAAGGTTGGACAACATGTCTGAGACCAGTATAGGGTTCACCTAGAAAATAACCCTAGGTATGATTTCCCTCCGATGATTCCATCAAGGGAGTGGAAAGCCCTGGTGAAAGATGGAAAAGAGAAGGATCTAAGAAAAGCAGGAAAGATACCACCAGGAACAAGGAGGTATGCAATACATTCCAAAATTTAATGGTAAGCCTTATTATTATTAGTTTTTATATCGAATTTGGAACATCGACTAACGTAATTAAACACTTGATTCGGATGTCGAATACATCAAAGGCCTGCTGGTTATTCGAATTTGGCAGCTTGATATGTAGGTATCAAAAACCCGATACTGCATCCAAATAATATATAGAAAATTATTTTTGTTTTATTCTAGAAAAACATGTAAAATTAATGACATCATGCAAATATGCAGGCCAACTGATTCAAAGAATTGCCCACTAAGGAATACATGAAGCTTGGCTTCGAATAGGGATTTGATGTCGTTGTTAAACGTCGAAGAAGCTTGTCTGGGCATACTGCACGAGCTTCTGTTGATCCATCTGGTGCGCAGGTATATAAAAACTATATAGTTTAATGATAATTTATTAATTCTCATGCAATTTATTCGTTATAAAAAATGAACATAAATTATTTATTCCTTTTTTAGCAGGAAAGTAATGATCCCGTTAATGTCGACAATGTACACCAACCAGACGAAGATCATGCTTTGATTTCTGGTATTGAATTTATTAATATGCTACTATTGTGTATAGATAGTTGCAAATGATGAACATTAATTCTAATTCTCCACAATTCAACTATAGAGCATGTAGATGCATATAACACTGAATAGGTTGAGCCTGTACAGGACAATGATGAACATGCTAATGTGCCCATGCTAGGTTAAAAAACACCTTTGTAATTTTTTTAAAATCAATTACTTGTATTTATAAAAATAAAAATAAATTAATGAAACATTTTGACATTATTGCATAAATTCATAGCCCCTCGCCGCAAGTTCAACCTTGTGAGCAGTCTAGTAGGGAGACCGATGAGCAGATTCCAGAAGATGCACTTCTGGATAAATATGTAAAGAGAATAAAAGTAAAAAGGAAGTGACTAAAGAAATTTTGAGTAATTCTTATTTATAATAAAAAGGTTACATGGTTTTTTCCTCTATTTCATGAATGAATGGTTTACTGATTTTTTTATTATCGGCTATTGACTAAATGAATGGTTTAATGAATGAATTGATGAATGATTTAATGAATGTTGTTTTTTCAGCTGTTGAATGATTGAATGGTTTAATGAATGATTTAATGAAAGCTTCTTTTAGCTATTGAGTGTAATAATTTGCAGTAAATTGTTATTTGCAAGTAGATGCATCAAGTTTGGGGAATTTAGAGTGACGTGACGGGGCGGGGGGGGGGACCATAAGAGCTTCCACCTTCATGTGGTTGGTCCTGTTCATTAGAGAATATTAAATTATTCTCAAACAGAGAGGATCTCAATGAATGGTAAGGAAGAATACATTAAAAATAGTTATTTCTATAATTGTAGTGTTTAAATTTTACTATTGTTGTTTGACTCCTCCATTGAAACTTGTTACAGATAGCATTTAGAAACATTTTCATAGTTAAGAGGCAAGAAATGGCGTTTTGATGTGATCGATGGCCTTATGTACATAGTGTTTTTGGTTCTCCATGTTTTCTCAGGTGATCTATTATTAACAATTAATTTACTTGAATAATTGAATAGTATTGTAATTTACATTGTAATAGTATTGTATTTATTTAGATTGGTTTTGTTATTTTCATAAATAGACAAATATTTATTTGATGGGTCCTAACATGAAATTATTGCAATAGGAAAAAAATTGAAGTATGTTGAATGATGTTTTGAAAGGTAAAGCAGAAGAAGACAGTGCGAAGCTCCACAAATCAAGGTATAATTATGTTTTCTTTTATTTGATTGAACTGTGTATTGGGTATTTATGCATGTGCACACACACACACATTTAGTTGCTGATGATGATTATCATACATTCAGGATAACTTTGTTCTATCTGATCTATAAACTTAATTAGTTTTATTTATCAAGTTATTTCTATGATTGAATAACTTGGAAAAGAAACTTCTGATTTTTATGAGTTAGTAAGTTGTAGAATACAGTATTTTAGCACAAATATTTTTAGCAATAGATCAAATTTATTTGTAGGCCAAGAAGTCCAAGAGATTACTTTTATAATGTATATATATATATATATATATGTTCCTTTATGTCATTCTAGTAGTATCATTAGAGTTAATTTGTGTATTTTCATTAATTCTAGAATGTTAAAAGAGGAAATGTGGGTCTTATTCCATAAATGAATTTTAGGTATCAAAGGATAAGAAAAAATTAAGCCTTTGTGTTGTGTCATAATCCTTTTGTCTAGCATCATTCTGAAGCCTGAAAGTATACTAGAATCAGTTAGATTGATTAATGGAACAAAATAAAATTGATTAGGATGGGGCTGTAGTCTCATAGAAATGTGTATTACTTTTCAAAATATATTTTCTTATTTTATTTGGTTAGTTGACGTATTTTTTTAGTATTTTATCCAAAGTGCACCCTATAAGTCCCAAATTCCATATTCTCCATTCTAGAGCATCCATTAATCAATATGGTAACTAAGTAGATCCATTTTGGATGCAGTACAAAACTAAGTTAACATGGGATAAGAGACTTGAACCCTGTACATTTCCTAAATAGCATTTCCTTTACCAATTTCCAGTGGGAAATCCCCATCCCATCCCAATGAGAGAGAGTGTTTCCTGTGAATATTCCTTTCTTTGCTCTTGTATTCACTTTTCACCACTCAGTCCCATTGACCTACTTTTGTGGTCATTTGTCAGAAATTAATATTATTATCTTTTCTTATATTTATCTATAGGTTTCCACAAAATAACTCAAACTTCAAGATACCAATACTAATAAATCATTGCAATTTTAATCTTCTAGATCCTACATGAAATAATATGAAAACTACCATCAAAATCTGTCCTTAATTTTTAATACATGGCTACAGGATTGTTTTAAGGATGCTACATGTCAAAGTTTCCACAATTTTGATCCTATCATTAACTTTAAAATTGCCTAGATTTCTTAACAAGGTTTATATTCAGAGCGAGAGTCCATAAACCTCCAAGAAGAGATGATTTGATGCTACTATGACCTCTAAATTGTTCATATTTGTTGTTTTTCACCTCCAGAGGCTGTTGTTGAAGTTTCAAGCAATGGTATGTACACAAATACAACCAAACCTGCCTAAAAACCCTCCTTTTCATCTAAATAATGGATGATCTTTGACTCTTTGAAGTGTAATAAGTATTTGAGTAATCCATAGGAGGTGAGCTGGTGTGTAATTTAGTTAGTTTGTTCCTCCTCCAAAATATTGACACAATCTCACTCATGCCAAGAGATCGACGTTACTATCCTAGAAATAGGCTTGCCACAAAAACAAAAAAAAACTAAAAAAATAAGTGGAGTGTGTGGGCATAAAGCAAATTTTCAAGTAGGTTGTGCATTATTTCACAAAATAATCATGCAAGTTACTTGCATGTTGTACAAACTACCATAGTTGTGTGGATAAAATGAATTTAATCCATGTGCTAAATAGTTTCCCATCACATAGGCACACATCAAAGTTTCGTGACCAAAACATAGGCAAGCAATGCATTACACAACTACCCACCAAACAATCATGCAACATAGTTGCACAACCGATTCATAAGAAAGATTTCACACTTTGTGGATGCTAGCTTACTAGACATATTTGCAATAATGTTACATGGTCATACTTTTCGTATCCTATGAGTTGTACAAATGTGGGTTGAATAGACACAAATATTTGTGCAGCTATTTGGTTGACAATCTTGCAATTCAATGGAAATGGGTATCATAAGGGTTGTATAGCCCCCTAATATATAAATGAAATGGATAAAATGAAAATAAATTCAATACATATTCCCTCATGATCTTGAAATCTAATTTGAGTTGTCAATTTGACCACAATAAGTTCCAAAACAATTAGTTCAAAAAGGATAGTTAGAAAAATAGAACGTGAATATGAATTTCGAAATGTTGGCCCACCTCATTTATAAAGTACCATGTCAAGATTCGAATGGACTATTATGGATATCATGTGATTCCTTATTTTTCATCATTGACACAAAAATCCTACTCTCATATGCTTCCATTTGGCTCACTCCATTTATCACCATCCTCAACTTCTTTTGGATCTATGCATTGGTTTTATGTTGTAATAGGTTGGTTCTCACAAAGTGGGTATGAGATCCTTCTCCAAGTCTTCCCACATATATTACAACTCCACAAGAGGGTCATTTCAGGACAACCACAACATACTTTATCTCTAGAACCTTCAAATGACGCCAAATTGTTGCTACAAAAGTTTTTCTATTGGGGAATCTGTTGTTGTTATGAAGATACAACCAGGAATGTTGATGTATCCAGTCACATCTTCTTAGATTCAGACTCTCAAGGAATTGTGGAAATTTCAAAATCCAATAATCCTCTTAAGGTGACCAATACTCAATCTAGCAAGTATTAAATATGTTTTGCAATATCTTTCTAATATTAGGAATATTTTATCAAATATATACCAATAGAATTCTCTGTTATAGTAAGAGAATAAAGGGCTCTATTTTCCTTCTAGATGCTCTCGAAGCTTTTTGTATAAATCAACATATGATTTAAACATGTAAAAACCTATAGACTCTACTTGGTATATTATTTTGTTAATTCAATCTTACCGTTTTTGTGAGAAAAAAAATCTCTCATCCTTCCATTATTAACTATGATCTAGTTTTTTTTCAAATTGCACTCCACCTAATATGTTGATTGGGAAATGTTGGATTTCTAATAATACTAATTAAAATGCATTTTCTATTTTGATGAAAGATATTAATCCCCTTTATTAATTTGAATCGTCCAATTATAACTCCCCTTTGTCCTTTCAATTAATAAGTTAACATGGACACTCATAGTAGCATATTGGACTCTTTAGGCATTTGTATCATTGTCCACAATTCCCACCTTAAGTGTTGGGGTGGAGTCATTTACTAAATATCCAAGGACATATTCCTTCTACCATGTGGGTTACTATTTGACCACTTTTTGACTTGGGAGACTTTTGTCTTTGAACATGGAATCTCCATGAGCTTGACTCAAAGAAAATTTTGCAAAAAAATAGTATGGTTTATAGTCCAAAAGTTATGTCAAACTATGAGTTTGGCACTCAAAAGCAATTGTTCCAAGGATACCTTCACTTAAATCTAAGTAAATTCAAATTCAATCCACATATGTAGTATACTTCCTTATTGTTTCTAGGTCCATAATAATAAACTTTCCTAGATTGTTACCAATTGTGGTAAGGGTATCCCATTCCAATATTCGAACAAAAGATTGGAATTCCTACCCAAATCAAATATTTTTTAATGAATCTATAGGTTGACTAAATCCAAGTTGCTATGGCTTCATAAATAGGCAAGCTTCGTCCATAAACTAGGGCACTTACCAACAATGTGAAATATGTCATACTCAGCCAAAAATTAGAAAAAAAACCTTTGCATTAGGTTGGATTGACACCATATTCTCCGAGAAAGAAACCCATAAGTCTTCTACATATTTTTTAGTGATGACCATAAGCTATGAAACCCTCATATCATGATATTTAATAGTCCTTGTCCTCCTCCTTTAAGGGTTGTAACTATTGAACATTACCACTGTGTAGGGTTGAGATTATGCCCATATAATATGCCTTTTCTAGGGAATTTTATGCCCAAAGGATTTCCCAAAACTTTGGATTCAATGCCCAAATGAATTCAAAATTTTCCAAACATGACTTAGGACTGACCGGAATTCATGTTTTAGGGTTGTTATTAAGTCGATAATTGTTTTTTGAGATATGAATTTCAAGAATCTACCTAATGCTGCATAATATAAGTCTAAGAATGACCCTTAGTAAATGCCAAAATTTTTCCCAATGTTTATGATAACAAGGTTTCCATATACCCAAGTTATTATTGTGATGAAACATAGATTCCTAGTCTGCCATATATCCTAGTTATTGTTGTGATGCATGCACAAGTGAGACATCCCTCTCTTACATCATAATTTAAAAAAGTAATACACCTATGCAACTTGGATTCTACTTCATTTTTCCAATAGCAAGAATAGAACTATGTCAAAATTTATACAGGAATTTCCAACTGCAACTAATTTTCTAAGAAGAGTAAACTCTGTGAAGGAAATACTTTCTTCTTACCATTCTTTAACAATGAAATTCCTTTGAGATGGAGTTTGTACATATAAATATGACATGAGAGGAAGTGGATATCCATTTTCAAATAGATCAGTGCATGCTTAAGAAATATGGTTACACCATCTCTTCATCATGCTAATATTGAATTATGTGGAATTAAAAAATATGTGATCCTAATTTAAACCAAATTTGAAGAAAGTTTAGAACTGATACTTAGCCATTATTGTGTTTACTTCAATGCTTAATTTCAACTTTTGAGGTACCTTTCTTCATGACAAACTTTCCTAAGTATTAAAAGGATGAAAGTTTACAATGCACTTTACTATTTTGACATAGTGTATAATGGTAATGTTGATTGATATATATTGTGGATGTTGCATTTTACCTTTTAGTGTTTGTGACCATTGGACTAGGGACAATATGAATTGTTTCTAAGGAAGTTGATGCTTATGAGAATGATGGGTGTGGTCACAAAGGTCCTTAACAATTAAGAGTATATAATATACTTCTTGTAGACAAAATAAGATATGATATTTAACCATGCCAAACTTCTCCCCCATCTTGAATTCATAGATAACAAATGAGTTGAAGTTTCCAAGGTATGCACATTGCTTCTCTTCTTTCACTTCATGGGAATTGGTAGTGTTTTTTTAAAGAATGACAAGATTTTTTCCCTTGGATTAGTCCTCAAATGGATAAAGTGCTTTTAATTTTGTTGTTTTCCCATTGTTTTCTGATGTTTCTGTAATGTTTTTTTCTTATTTCTTCCGCTGTCCATGATACCTTGTTCTAAGATGGCACACTTTTTGCTTTGTCTGTGGACTTCTAAGTGGATTTTACTGTGTTGGGACCTCTATCAAACAGGGCGCTGAGGTTTATATGTTTTCTTTTATAACGACTATTATTGGTAATCTACCGAGTGTTATAGATAGGATATTGTTCCTGAGTTGTCAATATTAGACAGGGAATCAGTCAAGGGGAGGGTTAAGGATGAGTTTAATGATTGTCACAATGATTTATCTGTCATATTAAATTCCCCAGAGACCTTAAATTTCTTGAGAACACTAAATGAGGAATTTTTACTTTTATTGGATCTTAAAGTTTAGGCTTAAAAATTAATATTTTAAACCAAGACTTGTATCTCGTCTTTGAGTCTGTGGAAAATGGGTAGCTCAGAAACTAGATCCATGGCGCAAGGTCATGTGTTGGGGATTTGAGTTCTAACTTGGAACTAGAGGCTACATATTGTCGTGGACATGGCAGAAGGGTTGGAGTATCTTCAAACTTTTGTGTAATATTTTCATTGTAAAGTGTTTTTTTTCAATTTTGTTTGTTTGTTTGACCTATGTGGATATACCTCTATTATGAAGATAAAGTCATTGTTAGTGGAAATATTGATCTTGTGTCATTGTAGGAAACACATAAATTTTTTTCTACATCTTTTAAACATTTCAAGGTTGATTGAATACTTGCAATGTGTTTAGAGCATTAATTCCAACTAAAAACACCCCTCATTTGTTCAAAACGACTTATACTTCCCCAAGTGTAGTAATTTATCTCTATGAACCAACACAACGATAAAAGTATGTTTTTTATAATGTTTTTATTTAGATATTTTTCTCTTTGGTTTCAAGTATTTTAGCATTTTTCATGCTTCAAGCGTACTCAGTGAATCAAATACACATCTAGTCAAGAAAATGCTTTGGATAGTAGAATTATTAGGACCCATAAATACAATAACAATTTGAGTTGAAGGAATCTATCCTAGTTAATCCCACCAAACATGGATCATCATAATATCATCAATAGGAATTATAAAAATCAAGAAATTGAAAAACATAAAGAACAATTGAATGGTACATACATATTTTCTCAATATTGCAACTAACAAAAAGAGACAACCTCAAATTTCAAATACCTAGAATGGAAGTGTGCGCTTCCATCATCACCAAAAACTAGCATAACAAATTTGAATATAGGGTCATAATAAAACCACAATCTCAAAAGCATGCATAAGTAACCAACATAATAATCCAAAATAACAAATTACAACATTTTCCCCAAAATTTCTACCCAAAACATATTTTATTGAACTAGATGCAACTTTAAAATATATGAATGAAACCTTTAAACTAAACTATAATAATTACAAGTATATGGAAATATTTGAATTACAACAGAAAAATCAAAGGTTGCACCATCCCCTAATATAGTAAATTTAGGTCACATTAGACCAAGGGTTTAATATCTATCTTTGAAGAACATCGTCAATGCTTGATGTAACTATCATGATCCTGCCAAAGATTCATGTAGGTATTTGACAAATTACAATAAATCAAATACTTTAAGCCTTGGAGATCTACAAAAATAACCATCTTCAGAAAATGGATACAAACAACAAACTTTTGTGCAAATTACTTGGTTGTCATTACTAGGCCATGAATTGTATTATGGATTCATTCATATGTCGGAATCAAAGGGAAAGAGATAGGATGCCATAGCATACCGATCATGTATTCCAATCCATGATATCCCATTCCTTCAACAATGGATTTCACACATGAATTCCTCACACAAAACCTTACTATTGGAAATCCATTAAAATATACCTATTCATTGCCTCATATAAAGCAACATTCATGCTATTGTGTTTTCTTTGGGATCAAACCAACTCCTTCAATTAGGGTAAACAACAATATTTCCATTAGATAAGACTTCGCTTTCATAATCAATGTTTTCCCCTTCCAACTCCAATTCAATACCTAAACAAAAGGAATGTATAAAGGATTTTACCTACACTCCCTATTAGTTTTGTAAAAATCATGTGTTTGGGCATGGAAACTCATAGTCCTATTAATATTTCTTATGGCTATATCCATATAAAAAAGTATACCTTATTCTAAAGCTACCTTTGAAATATTGATAAACTCTTAGTTGATTTGTTTTTAAATTTATAGAGTTAGGGATCAATGGATCCATCGTACATTTTATATGCCCTTGTTCTACTGTGGCTTGGGTGATATGCATAAGTATCAAGGTTGACAAGTAACATCCCACTCTTCCAATGATGTGGATTTTTCTTAAAACTAATCCATTTGTGCTGCTAGGAAAGTATATGAATACAATCTCTTACAAAAAAAATGTAAATAAGGCACACCTTAGTTAAAAAGGATTCAACTCAATTGAACCCAATATAATAACTTATGCAATGTGTAGAATTCACAACTGAACAAACATTTCATATGACATCTGAGAAGAAAGCAAAATTGACGAATGCCCAAGTTGGAGGGTTAGGCCTTCTGATATAATGTATAGCTTATTGTTGCTTGTTAGAATACCATATCCTTCACTTTATTCTTAATCATCTCTAAAGAGGTTCATGCATTGAATCTTGCATTAGCTTGCGGTGTATTGTCACGTGATATAATTTGAGATTGGTATCCCATGGGAATGGGAGACCATTTTGAACCATGTTGTTAGTTTTTTTGAAGAAGGGGAAAATTGATGCTTCCATATCCTTCACTTTATTCTTAATAATCTCTAAAGTGGTGAATTTTCTAATACAACTTTCTATATCCATGTGAGCAGATGTTATATCATGGATGCCTAATACTCTCAACTTCAGTAGTTATATAATTCACCATTTTTTTTGATAACTTAGTGGTTTGATATATGCTCTGTATAGATTCTTCGTTATTCACCAAAATTTACTGACCTCCTGATAAGCCACATTAAATTCTAGAAAAAAATGAAGCTAAGATCTTATTGAAGGGAAATTATTAGATATTTTTGTTCACATTATTTCTTCAGTTGATGAAAAGGTTTATATCATTTTGGATTCATACATGGTATTCCATTCATTAACATCTCATTCTAAAACAACAATATTTTTCCTGAATTCATGTGATTTTGATCTGATTTGTCAAATATTTCGCCTTGGCTCCTGAGGTAATCTTTCCTTTTATCAACCAATTATTCCCTTTCAACTTCTTAGATTATCAATAGTCTTGGTCGTCCACTCCATACGTTTTTTATCTAATTGTTCAAACCTTTATTTCAATATGGATAATGTTCATGCGGATACCACTACTTGGATTCTAGAGGGGGATTTACTTTAGTTCCTTCCTTGATTTTGCATGTTTATGTTTTAAAGAGTAAATTTTATTATTTGATTCTTCCACTTGGAAGCTTAAATACCTAGCAAAATTTTATGTTTCCTCGAGTTATTTTATTCTTTTCAAATTGATTTTTTTTGAGAAAGTAGGGAGGTGTTCACTTTCCATAAAAAAATTAACTCTTCAATAAGCTTATGTTGCTCCTCTACCATCTACTGAGTGATTGGCAGATATTGGGTCATCTGAGAAATTTCTAAGTCTTTTATCATTTTTTATTTTTCAACTAGCAGAGTGAGGAATTTTATTGATCTCCAGGCCCCTTGTCCTTATGTTACAACCATATTTTATATCATAATGTTTTCATTCTCTAGGATCTTTACCCTAGCATTCAAAATATGATTCTTAACATGTATATCCTTTGCTTTATTTTTGTACTCGGTCATGGAGGAGACAAATTGAAGGTATTTTATATAAACAATACAACCCCTATGCCATTGACACATCATCCTCAGCTGGAACATATGCAATATCAAAGGTTCATAAGGTAATTTACAATTTCTTGGTCAATGGATCATATCTTGGTAACATTTTGGATCGGTATTGATACTTTAAGTTTCATGTAACTTGTTACCCTTCTTGAGCATGTTCTCTCCTAAATTTTTAAGGGGTAAGTCATACATGTTGGTTGTATGAATTTCTCCTGTGAATTTCATTGTGTCATCTAGGGGGTTGAGGCCCATCCTCGTTGGATTTTTTTTTTAATATACAGAATATCGTCAGTTATTCGATGTCCTATGGCACTCTTCTGACGACGTCTCCATAACTCCAACAACATTGATACGACAAGATGTCGTCGGACATTACACAGGCATGTCGGATATTCGACAACTAGGTCCTCACAAATTTGACCCCTAACAACCTCTTCTGACGATGTTGCCATAACTCTGACAACAGTGATCCGACGAGATGTCATCAGGCATTACACGAGCATGTCGAAAATTCGACAAATAGGTCGTCACAACTTCGACCCCTAACAGTCACAAATTCGTCAAGTAATCATCGCAAATTTGACTCCTCCCAGTTGAAAATACGAGAATACGGTCGTCGCACAAATGACAAGGAGAGGTAGATAATCCGACACCTAATAGTTGCAAATTAGATAATGATGAGTCAAAAATTCGACGACCTAAGCCCAGAATTTTACAAAAAGAAGTGGGTCACCTTCGACAAGGAGAAGTTGGATTTTCGACATCCTAGGTGTTGGAAATTCAACGAATTAGTGGTGAAATACTTCGGAGCATGAGCCTCATACTCTGTCGAAAAGTCAATAGGATTTGACATGTGGTCGAATATCCAACGATATGCCACTGACGACAAAAAAAAATGATGTTGTCGAATTTCAGACATGTGACCCGTCGGATTTTGGGCTTAGATTTTGTTGTGCTATTGGATTGAATTGATGATCTTTTTTTATCAAAGGAGAGGAGAAAAGGTATTTTTAAATATTAACTTAAGGCCTGGATACCATCAAGTGAGAATCAAGAAGGAGACATTCACAAGACAACCTTTAGAACAAGGTATGGACACTATGAATTTGTAGTGGTTCCATTTGGTCTAACTGATGCACCAACTACATTCATGTGTCTCATGAATAGTGTTTTTAGTAGATATTTGGACAAGTTTGTTCTTGTTTTTCTAAATGGAATTATTATTTATACTAAGAATTAAGAGTAGCATGAAGAACATTTAAGAATGGATTTGCAATTTATAAGAGAGCATAATTTGTATGAAAAGCTAAGCAAACATTACTTTTAAAAATAAAATTCATTATTTGGGTCACATCATTTCATAGGAAGGAATATCAATTGATCCAGAAAAGATTGAATCCATTATGAATTGGAAAACTCCCAGGAATGTAACAAATGTGAGATCTATTATATGTATTGTTCCATTAGATCTTCATAGAAATGAGTGAAATCGGATTCTTAGTTATTATGGAGTGAAAAGGAATGAATAATACACACTGAACAAATCAAATCTAATAGGAAAAAAATAAGTATTGCTTAGATAATTACGGTATAAATTTCATTATAGTATCCAGTGTTACAATGGTGTTACATAAGGAGGAATTCAAATAATTAGGGATGAATTTGAATCCACCAACTGAATCTAACTATATCTGACTGCATGGCTAACTAAATATGTATAAATCACTCTTGAAGCTCAATTGGCTAACTCCATATGTCTAATCTGGTCTCTCAATTAGTTACAATCAATCAAACTAGTCTAACTGCAGTGGTAGGTGAGAAGTAGGTGAGAACTAGCACCTTCCCAAATGCATCCATGCATAATTGATGCTAACTGAACTAGAGGATATCTAATTGAATGTGATTGAAGAATAACTAGTTACCAACTACCAACAACTGAAGGAGATTGGTGTCGGCACTCCCAGTGGCTCCTAAAATGTAGGAATTGGTCTAGGAGGCGCCTAAACTGATGCATGCAAGTGCAGTTAGTCTCAGATATCCTCTATCAGTGTTCCCACACTCTAGTGACAAGCAAACATGGATCCATTAGGCTAAGTGGACCCAATAATAACTAAATGACTCCTAAGTTAGGAAAAGAAAATAGAATAGACAATTTGGACAAGGGAGGATTATAAATCCTAACATGCCCCCTGAATCCTAACTTGGAAAACCATGGTCCTTGGAAACAAGGCTGTAAGTCACCCATATACAATATAAAAGATAAAAAAGGTTTCTTAATAAACCAAGGAAATAGGGGAAAACCTCATGGGACCCCCCCCCCCCTCAAGATAAGCAATGAAATCAGGAAAAACAAGTTAAAAACTTGCAAAATCTTTTACTGCAATTTGCAGCACTATACAACAACAAAGCGGTATTCTAGTTCTTTTGTGCAGTAGCATCCTGAATCTTTGCATGTGAACCTACGATTCCAAACTAAATGATTATGTCTAGAGGAATATTCCTCTTTGGAAGAAGAAGAATATTCTCAACTGAATCAGAAATATAGACAGTTGCTAGATGAAAACTGGTCCCATGTAGAGCAACTGTAATCAACTGATGAGAGAGAAAACGTGCTTGAGAATTTGAACCATGTGAGGAAAATCTCAGCAACTGATATATTTCAGCATTGAACATCGAACCATGTGAGGTAAAATCAGCCCCAATTGTTAGGAGCAAGTGTCCAGGCAAATGCAAAATGTCTCCATCTTTGCTAGTTCTGTGAGGAGATGAGCATGTGATCAAATAGATAGGTAGAGAAGCCCTGGAACTGTGGAGAGAAAATTATTGATCACCATAATATTACATACCTTCAGAAATAACCAATGATTCACAAAATAAAATATCAGCAAACTCATAAGAGGAAACTAACATCAAATCCCCAACAACAAGTTTGAAGGAGACTTGCGATACTTGATTTGTCACACCAAAATTAATGAGAGAAGCTACACTCATTACTGGAAGGTATTGAAACTTAAAACCTGAACCAAATAATATCATATCAGATCCAATTAGGTTCATATCAGATACAAGATTGTGCTTCACCGAGATGGTAGATGCACATTGTTCTCCTTCTTCAAAATTATGAGTATTGGTGCATGCAATCATGTAGGAGTTTGTTGGAAACTCTATATCAATGAGAGTGATTGGATCACTCCTACAATATGATATTATTTCCAAAATTTCCATGTTATTACTTATATTCACACAACAACATCATTATAGATAAATAAATCAAATTCCTCTTAATTTTCTGAAACAATCATCGGTAAACTATGCACAAAATAAATAGAAGAATCACCAGAGAATTTTTGCATAGAATGGAAGGAGAGTTTTCTTCAAAAACATATTGTAACACCCCGGTTTTGACCCTGTTTTCATTAAATGTATATGATGAATAGATTGTAATTAATCATGGTGTGGAGCTATATGCAAAATCCCCACCATCGATTTAGCATTTTGTGTTTCGGCGATTAAAAATCGTTGCCAATGGTATTTTGTGCTAGGCGACACATTATAACTTTGGACATCATGTAAATATGCAGTTTAATTAAAAACCCACAACCAGCTATGTCAATGAAAAAATAATGGGAAGGGCATGATTTACTAAGGATAAGGGGTGGGGGGATATTCAAACCTTTGGTGCAATGGGGAAAAGCCAAATGTCAGAGGGAGAACCCATCAAACTGTCAACTACCTTTCTTATCTCATTCACCCAATCATTTATTACTGCTACAAATTAGTTGGGTTGATTATTGCATGGGATGGGCAAGGTATGACAGCCCAAAATTCGAATTGGAGAAGCCATCAATTGTTGGGAAACACGTTTTGACTCCTTGGGCAAGCAAAAACCCAAAAACATAGGCCATTCTACCATGCTTCCACATTTTTGATGTTATCCTCACCATTTTTCCTTCACGTGAGCTCTCTTAGGTAGTCTGAACTTCCTGTGTGTGAAACCATTCACGTTTTTTGTCTTCCCCATGATTTTGGAGCTCCTGGAATTCACCATTCATGTCCTCTACTGTGTTATTCATTTTTCCTAGGGTTGGTAAGTGTTTTTGTCAATGCTCAATGATTGGAATCACTCCTGGGAGTTTTTGTGTTATTTCCACCTCTCCATGGTTGGGGAAATTCGTTGTTTAGTGTTTCCCAACGAGTGGGAGAACCAAGCCATGAATTTTGGGTGTTGTTGAAGTCACTTTGGCCATGTTAGGGCCATAAATGACTTTGAAATTTGAGTTGCTCAGCTTGAGTTGTTTCTACCCAGTTTCCATACCTGATTTTGGTCTCTGTGGTGTTTTTCCTTCAATCCAGAACTGTTATTGTTGTGTGCATATTGTTTGTTGGCCTTTGAACTGTCTTTGGGTGTGGAAATGGGGTTTGAACTTGCTTGAAAAACCTAGTGTGTGCAGGAGCATCACAGGCAGAGCTAGAGGGTTGGCTTTCTTCTTTATACCCCTTGAATAGCACTGAAAGGGAAGGCATAGCCCGAGGGACTGTGTAGTAGAGAAGTGGATGCTTCCTTATGTTGGGTATGTGTGGATGTTTTAGATTTTAGGCTATTTCTGGTGTAGGTGTCCATAGATATTGGATTGAGCTCACTAGCTTAGCAGCCAACCTTTCCCACTCCCTATTAGCCTGATAAACCCAACCGTTTTGGCTTGACTGAGTTTTGTTCATCCTTGGCTACGTGTGAGCCTACTAGTTTCCCCTTATTCCTTGTGGAATCATGCCCAAATAGAGGGTGGCAGTGTTGCTGAGTGATTGATGAGCACATTGGCCTATGGTTGGGTGGAACGTTGCAGCGACGTAGTTGGTTGTGGGACAAGCTTCTGTTAAAGATAAGTATCTCTTGTTTATCTTGTCTCTGCAATTAAATTACTATGAACATGTGAAATGCTTGAATGTGAATATCATGTATTGATTCCACTGTTTATTGAATGATATGTTGCATCTATGTATAATTTTATTTTACTGCATTCTATAGCTTATGTTCACGGGGCTTAGTTTCCCGGGTAAGTATGTTTAGTCGCGTCCTCTATGCTGAGTCGAGGGGAGGAGATGCGACACATATACTTGAATTTTTTCTTCTAGATCATCCATGTGAGAAGATGAGATATCATAGATCTCATAAAATTTCGGAGAAGCTGGAGAAGGTTTCACTCTAAGGAAACTTTCTTCAATTCGAATTGACTGTGTAGAAAATTTTGCTTCTTCTTCATCTTCAACAATCTGCTTTGTTGTAGGAGAGGGAATGAACTCTTCATGCTGTATTTTAACTGAAACTCTCTCAATAATTGGGATTAGAGTCTGATATTTTATATGAGTGCTAGGTCCTCCTGATAGAGTGGAAGTGGTGAAGGAGTCCCTAGAGGCAACCATGTGGTTGGATGCTCCAAAATATATCAAGTAAGCCTTCGACGGAGTGAGGCTTGCCTTCAAGGCATGGAATATCTCATGTTATTTAGTATGCTCTCCATCATCAAACATCTCTGCACCTTGTGGAAGGGAAATATTCTTTTGTACACATAGATATTTCAATTGGTCGAGGGTCTTCTTCATGCAAGAGTCTTCTGGATGAAAACCCATCATACAATAGGGACACATCTTCTTTTCAAACTTTGTCTTCTTCTTGGATCCCGAAGCTCCTTCGGAAGTCTTCTGATTCTGTTTAGGCTTCGAATCATTCTTCTTTAGGCTCCTTCCCCTTAGATCTCCCTTTATCTTGTGCTTTGGTAGAGTCTATCACTAAGAGAGCTTGGTTTTTGGAAGTCTGGATGACTCCCATCTGGACCAACTTCTCTTCCTCATATATTAAGGACTCAACAAAGGAATCAAGTAAGGGCATATTCCATTTATGGAAGCTCTTCTGGAATGGAATATTGATACAAATACAGAATACTCAACGCTTAGTTTACTGAGTATGGAGAGCGCATGATGCTCATCCTTTCTTTCTATTCCGCACTGTCTGCATTGAAGTGCAAGAAACTTGAATTTTGTGAAGAATTGTTGTATGGTTTTGAAACTACTGGGATGTAAGGCTATCAACTCATTCTCCAAAATGTGTCCTTGAAGCTCATATTTCTTTCCAAACAAGACTTCAAGCTTCTCTTGAGATTCTTTGGGAGTCATCAAACCTTCAAGGTGAAAGAGGAGATCTCTGGATATGTGAGTACATAGATGACCAAAAGATTCATCTAAGTGGTTCAAAAACTAGTTTTTCTCAGCTGGATGATGGGGCTCAACCTCCCTTCCAAGTATTATCCTGAAGTAGCCCTTGTTGTGCAAGGAAAACTGCATATCTTCCCTCCAATCAACATAATTGAAGGGTGTTAGGATCTGAGGTGTGGAAAGTTGAGAATCCATAATTCTCTTGTTTACCAGACAACATATTCAAACAAGATATGTATTACCTATGGTAAAATCACTGCAAAAAAAAACCATTCGCATTATGTTAGAATAAATCCTTCCCTCTCAACATGTACACTTTTCCAGGGTTTGTCACGCCCGCACTGCCACTCTAAATAAATTCAGAGGAAGCAAGGCACTCTTTGTGGGACTTCTGTGGAAACCCGACTGTTTCAGGTGTACAATGGAGACTAGACATACTTGAAGCTTGCATGAGATGGCTCTGATACCATATTAGAATTATTGTGCCATTATATCTTCAAAGAAATGAGTGAAATCAGATTCTTAGTTATTATGCAGTGAAAAGGAATGAATAATACACACTGATCAAATCAAATCTCATAGGAAACAGATAAGTATTGCTCAGATAATTATAGTATAAACTTCATTACAGTATCCAGTGTTACAATGGTGTTACATAAGGAGGAATTTGAGTCATTAGGGATGAATTTGAGTCCATCAACTGAATCTAATTGTATCTGGATGCATGGCTAACTAAATATTTCTAAATTGTTAGAATTTCATCATTAAGCTAGCAATACATTAGGATCTTTAACTGAGAGAATAACAAGCACAACAATCAAACACAAGAGACAATGAACACAGTGTTTATCCTCAGGGAAACCATAAATGGTGAAAACCCAAGAATTTCCTCAGAGATAGAATCAGCACCAAAAGTAGAACCCAAAACAGTAAGTGATCTCCCGACAGCAGTAACCTTATTTCTATCTAGCCCCAATGTCTTCTCCTTGCTCAACTATGCACTACACTTGAGTGTGTATGAGATGTGTGATAAATAGAGAGGATAGCTCTCTATTTATACTAATTCCCAACTTGACTAAACCCTACTAGGGCCGACCTCACTAGGAGAGTCTAATAACCCTAGTGCCCCGGAACTCCGGGGACTTTAACCCTTAGCTAATAGGAGGGTTACCCACAATGACTTGACATGACTTGTTTATATTATATAAATTCCCGATAGGAACATCGGGGCATGACATAACTCAAGTAAATCCCGGAATAAACATCGGGTTACAATATATAAGAAATATAAGTGAAATACATTCCGAAGTTACATATACATCAACACTCCCTCTTAACTAGAAAGGTATTCTTTCGACACAATTTTTAGCAAAAGTCTTCTTCTCTGTATCTTCTAGATCATCATCAAGTCCTCATCATCTTCAAGTCTTATTCATATTCAAGTCATCTTCATCATCAGATATGGATCATTACTGGACATCATCATTGGATCTGGATCATCACTCGATCTGGATCATCACTCAATCTCGATCATCACTGCTGGATCATCACCACTCGATCTGGATCATCACTGGGTCATCATCACGGGTGCTATCTCTTGATTCTTCTCGTCATAGGAACTTCTACAGAGCCATCCCTTTTTTATGCTAGATGTATCATCACAGAGCTAGTCCTTTTTCATACTAGATGTGGCATCTACACAGAGCTAGTAAGTTTTTCATACTAGATGAGTCTTCATAGAGCTATTCCTTTTTCATACTAGATGTAGGATCTACTCAGATCTAGTCCTTTTTCATACTAGATGAATCTTCACAGAGCTAGTCCTTTTTCATACTAGATGAGTCTTCACAGGGCTAGTCCTTTTTCATACTAGATGTGGGATCTACTCAGAGCTAGTCCTTTTTCATACTATATGAGTCTTCACAGAGCTAGTCCTTTTTCATACTAGATGTGGGATCTACTCAGAGCTAGTCCTTTTTCATACTAGATGAGTCTTCACAGAGCCATCCCTTTTTCATGCTGGATGTGGGATCATCACATACACCTGACAATGGAAGGAACCAATCCTCTCACCATGTCGGAAGGGCACAACTCTTACATCTGACCATGGAAGGAACCAATCCTCTCACCATGTCGGAAGGGCACAGCTCTTACATCTGACCATGGAAGGAACCAATCCTCTCACCATGTCAGAAGGGTTCAGCATGGACACATCACTTCCTCTTGGGAGGAATCTTTATCTGGAAAACACCAAGCTTCTCCCTGAAGTACTCAAACTTCACCCTAGTCAATGGCTTAGTCAACACATCAGCTATATGTTCGTCTGTCGCAACATACTTGAGCTTCATTGCTCCTCTCTGCACCATATCCCTGATATAGTGATACTTGATCTCAATATGCTTCAAGTTGTCATGAAATACTAGATTCTCTGACAACTTTACACAAATTTGGTTGTCACAGTATATACAAGTAGCATATAACTGGAGATACAATAAATCAGACAGTAGCTTCCTTAGCCATACTGCCTCACAACTAGTTGAACAGGTTGCGACATATTCTGCTTTAGCTATACTTAGTGCCACATAGGATTGCTTCCTTCTAAACCATGAGATCACACCTGATCCTGTACTGAAGAAACACCATGAAGTGCTCTTCCTATCAATGGCATTGCCTGCCCAATCTGAATCAACATAACCCTCCAGGTTAATCCTTTGATCAGTCTTATACTTGAGCCCATAATTAACTGTACCCTTTAGGTACCTCAGACTATGCTTTGCAGCAATCAAGTGAACATGTCTCGGATCTGTCAGATATTGGCTTAAGGTGTTCATAGCAAAGCAAATATCTGGTCTCGTGTGCATCAGATACATCAAGGACCCAATCATCTGACAATACATCATGGCATCAAGTGTCTCTGATGAAGCATCACTCAATAGCTTCAGGTTTGATGCCATAGGTGTGGTTAATGCCTTGCAGTCCATCATCCCAAATATCTTCAGGATCTCTACTGCATACTTCCCTTGTCCAAGGAATATTCCATCCGTAGTCTGCCACACCTCCATACCTAGAAAATAATGCATCATACCTAATTCCTTCATTTTGAACTCAGCAACAAGATTTCTCTTCGTATTGGTAATCAACCCATCTATACCTGTCACAAACAGATCATCTACATATAGTAGGAGCATCACTGGGTTTCCATCTTCAACCTTGTAGTAAAGGTTGGAATTTTCTTTACTCTTGGTAAAGCCCAAACTGGACAAAAAACTGTCAATTCTGCCGTACCATGTCCTGGGTGCCCGTTTCAAACCATACAAGGATTTCTTCAATTTGCACACATGAGACTCCCTGTCATGTGTCTCAAAATCGAGTGGCTGTTCCACATACACTTCCTCTTCCAATACACCATTCAAGAAAGCAGTCTTGACATCCATTTGGTGTATCTTCCATTTCATCACTACAGCCAGAGAAAGTATCGATCTGATGGAAGTGTATCTGGCTATATGTGCAAAGGTTTCTTCATAGTCTATTCCTTCTTTCTATGAGAAACCACGAGCAACAAATCTTGCTTTATATTTCTCTATGCTAACGTGTGCAGCATGCTTGATATTATAGACCCATTTCGAAGTTGCAACTGACTTCCCTTCTGGTCTTAGGACAACATCCCAAACATCATTCTTCATGATTGATTGATACTCTTCTATCATAGCATCCTTCCATTCTTTCCGTTCTGCCGCTTCTTCATAATTGGAAGGTTATTTATTAATGAAATCACATAGTAATGCCACATAACTGGAACAGGATCTGGTCCTCTTTCTTTCTCTGAGATTCTCTTATGGATCCCCATATCTTTCTGCACCTTGGATAATCTCTCGTACCCAAGCAGGTTTCCTCTTGTGAGGATTCTTCTCCTGTGGTGGATCTACAGGCCTTTGTGGTTCTTCAAATTCTCGATCTTCTTCTTGAGTTTCTTTGTTCATGATTGTATCATGAATTCTGGGAGCTTTTGCTTCTTTAGGTTCTTCAGCAGGTTTTTTTCTGGATTTGATGTAGGGTGAATCTTCGTCAAATGTTACATCCCTGCTGATGTCAATATTCTTGAACCCTGGGAAGTATATTATGTAAGCCTTCGAGCTTTCAGAGTATCCCACAAATATACCCTTCTTTCCTGAAGGATCTAATTTTGTCCTCTTCTCTTTTGGAATGTGTATGTACACTGGACAGCCAAATATTCTGAGATGACTGACTTCTGGTTTCTTGCCGGAGAAGACTTCTTCAGGAGTCTTGTTCTTGAGTACTCTGTGTGGAGTACAGTTCTGTACATACACCGTTGTTCTGGCTGCTTCTTCCCAACGATGCATAGGAAGATATTGATCATGAAGCATAGCTCTTGCAGCTTCCATGATAGTTCTATTATTCCTTTCTGCAATCCCATTCTATTGTGGATTATAAGGGGTGGACAACTCCCTCTTAATCCTTGAGTCTTTACATAGTTCCTTGAACTCATTCGAAGTGAATTCTCCGCCATTGTCTGATCGAAAAGTCTTGATATTATTTTCAGTGTGGTTCTTGATCAAAGCTTGAATTCCTTGAACTTGCTAAATACTTCATCTTTGTAGAAATTCATGCCTGCAGTAGATTAATTTCACTCACAGCAATTAACAATTGATCATGCAAATTATCAACAATGGAGACTGAATATGGAGCTGTAACACAAAATTATATTAACTGAGTGTACAATATCCAACCCTGTAATAACATAGGCTGCTGAATATATAGAATACATGATCAAATTGAATGCATAAGGAAGCATCCAAATCTAGCATAAAGCAGGCTTACCCAAAATAGGCAAATCCCCCATAGGTGTAAAAAGTTGATCCCAAATCTATCAAAGACCCTACGAATTAGCAAGGGCGCATAGGCAAGCTAAAGAGTGGTCAAATGGCAGCTCATACATGCTTTTTCATGGAGGAAAGAGTGGAGGATGAAAGGGGAATAAAACAGGTTCACCTCACCTAGTCTAGCTTTCCTTATGTGCTTTAAAAACTGGAAAAGCAGTCAACAAAGCAGAAAAAGCAGAAGGGCGCCTAGGAGGCCAGGAATAAAGCAGATTTGATTCCCAGGACTTTCCAAAGCACTCCATGAGTCAATAATGGCAAGTTTGACCTCTATGGATAGGCAATTGACAACTTGCACATGGTGGGACTCATGGACTAGGCAAATAAGACAAAATAAATGAAATAATGTCTAAGTGGGTAAATACTATGGGTTGATTATTCTAACAATCTTTGTTCTTCATGAAGTAAATCCATGTCTTCCTAGAAAAGTCATCAATAAAAGAAACATAGTACACATACCCGCCTAGTGAGCTTGATGACATTGGTCCGCATACATCGGAGTGGATGATTTCCAAGATTTATTTTGCTTTTCTTTTGCTACTTGGAAATGTCTTCTTTGTGTTATTTCCTTTCGCACATCCTTTCCAGACCCCTTCATGTTTTGCTTGAATTTCTAGAAGACCTTCAACAGTTTTGCTTGCAAGTGGTAGCTGTGCTCTATAATGCACATGTGCAAGCCTTCTATTCCAAAGTTCATTTGGTTCTACTGAGTCATGGACCAAATCTTGTTTTGGTTGGCCCTTCAACTTGTATAGACCTCCTTCTTGTTCCCCAATCACTATTGCATCGTCAAAATTCTTTCCCTTTGGCCACATAAGAACTTAGCCATCTACGAAATCAACCCTCATTCCTTTTGCATCCAATGCAGATATGGAGAGGGGGTTCTTCTTTAGTCCTGGAACAAATAATACATTCTTCATATTCAAAGACTTTCCAGAGTCTAGTTTATAGGAGGATTCACCACTACCTTTTATTGGATACTGGTAGTCATCCCCAAGTTTCACCTTGTGAGGTGACTCATGTTCGGATAGCTTCACAAATGATTCTTTGAATCTCCATGTGCTTGGAAGTACCACTGTCTATGAGCAGATCATTTCTTCCACGTGAAACATTTCTTGTGAGAGCAGAGATCAGCACATATTCTTCCTCACTTGAAGAATCATCACTTTCTTGTCTGATTCTCTTTGTGGAAGGTTCATCATCCTCTGCAGCATGAGCATGATGTATTCTCTTATTTCCCTTCTTCTTTAAGTTCCTTTTGTTAGGGAAGAATTTGGATATGTGACCTTTCTCATCACATGTGTAACATCTAATAGTAGACATATCTCTTCTAGAGTTTGAGATCTTACCTTTGGAGTGATGATGGCTCCTTCTGTTTTTCTTGGAGTGAACTGTAAGAGCTTGATCTTCACTTCCCATCTTCTCTTCTCGAGCTGCGATCCGAGATTCTTCTTGAGAGCATTCTTCCCATAGTCTATTTGAACTTGACTAACTTATTTCTAGCATAGATCCCTTGAATGAAAGAGTCCCATGATCTAGGGAGACCATTCAAGGTGGTCATCACAATCTCTGCATTTTCCACTTCTTCTAGTTGTTCCTTGATCTGAGATACCCTTGTAAAGTAAGACTGAATAGTCTCATCATTCTGGATCTTTACATTCTTCAATTGATTTCTCAGAGTCATCTTCATGTTTATGTTCTTCCCTTCAAACAATTTGGTTAGGGCATCAAACATAGCTTTAGGTGTCTTGAGGGAGGACACCTATGGTATGAGGTGATCCTTGATGGAATCAGCAATGATTCTCTTTTCCATAACCAACGTCTTATTATGTAAGTCCTTAGCCTCATCTCCCTCTGGATCTGGAACCTCCTCATTGATATAGGAGTCCAACTCATTTTCTTCCAGAACCAGGGAGATCCTATACTTCCAGGCTCAGAAGTTGTCAGCTCCCTCAAGCTTTTCATCAAGCTTGGTATGATTGGACATCTTAACTAAGAACCTCAAATGGAAATGCAAAATATTTAGATCTTACCAGGTCAAGATGTCGGATTTGAATTTGGAGCTGAAATCCTAGAGTGTTGGTTCAGTAGAAAATTAGGGTTTTGCTTTTCCAAAGTTCTGTCCAACCAAATTCTTTGAATTTGATCCCTAACTTCGATTTGGGGAGGAGATCAATCCAGGCTTGGGCTCACTGAAAAATTCCTCTTCTGTGAAAAGCCCTAATTTTCGGCAGCGGTGTCGGGTCCAAAACTGAAAAACCTCATAATTGGATTCTGCTTCGACAAAAAGATGTGCCCTAAGGAGGAGAGTTAATCCAACCTTTTTTTGCTGCAAATATGTGGAGGAAGATCCACTAAGTAGGAATCCCTAGTTCCTGCAACTGCACAGTGTCTTCTTCTCAGGTTAGCTCTGATACCATGTTAGAATTTCATCATTAATCCAGAAATACATTAGGATCTTTAACTAAGAGAATAACAAGCACATCAATCAAACACAAGAGACAATGAACACAGTGTTTATCCTCGGCGAAACCATAAATGGTGAAACCCCAAAACTTCCTCAAAGATAGAATCAGCACCAAAAGTAGAACCCAAAACAGTAAGTGATCTCCCAACAGCAGTAACCTTCTTTCTATCTAGCCCCAGTGTCTTCTCCTTCTTCAACTATGCGCTACACTTGAGTGTGTATGAGATGTGTGATAAATATAGAGGCCAACTCTCTATTTATACTAATTTCTAACTTGACTAAACCCTACTAGGGCCGACCTCACTAGGAGAGTCTAATAACCCTAGTGCCTTGGAACTGCGAGGACTTTAACCCTTATCCAATAAGAGGGTTACCCACAATGACTTGACATGACTTGTTTATATTATAGAACTTCCTGATAGGAACATCGAGGCATGCCATAACTCAATTACATCCCGGAATAAACATCGGGTTACAATATATAAGAAATATAAGTGAAATACATTCCAAAGTTACATATACATCAACATAAATCACTATCAGAGTTGAACTGGATAACTCTAAATGTCTAATCCAGTCTCCCAATCAGTTACAATCAATCAAACTAGTCTAACTGTAGTGGTAGGTGAGAACTAGCGCCTTCCCATATGCAGCCATGCATAACTGGCGCTAACTGAAATAGAGGATATCTAAGTGAATGTAACTGAAGTATAACTAAGCTTAACTATTTACTAACTTCCAACAACTGAAGGAGGTTGGTGCCGACACTCCCAGTGGCTCCTAAAATGTAGGGATTGGTCTAGGAGGTGCCCAAACTGATGCATGCAAGTGCAGTCAGTCTTAGTGTTCCCCACACCCTAGTGACTAATACATGTGGCCCCATTAGGCCAAGTGGACCCAATGGTACTAGTGGACCCAATAATAACTAAATGACCCCTAAGTTAGGCAAATATAATATAATAAATAGTTTGGACAAGGGAGAATTATAAATCCTAACAAGATTTTCTATGGGTCTTGTTGGTTATAATAGAAGTTCCATTCAAGGATTCTCTAAGCTCGCACACCCAATCACTTCTTTGAAAAATAAGGGAATACAATTTGAATGGACACATAAATGTGAAGCAAGATTCTCACAAGTGCTCCAATTCTGAAAATTGCAAACCCATAAATAGACTTTGTGGTGTGTACAAATGCATGTAAACAGGGACTTGAAGGATTTCTTATGCAAGGAAATGATGTGGTATGTTATGAATCTAGGAAATTGAAGGAGCATGAAAATAATTATGCTACCCTTGACTTGGAACTTGCATCCATAGGCCCATAGTCCATGCTTTGAAAATGTGGATATACTACTTAGTGGGCAGGAAATTTGAGTTAAGAACAAACCACAGTGGTTTGAAATATTTATTTGGGAATCCAATATTAAATTCTAGGCAAGCTAGGTGGCTGGAATTTTTATGTGAATTTGACTTTTAAATTAAGCACATAAATGGAAAATAAAGTAAATTGGTGGATGCACTCAACAAAAAGATGCAAGAAATGCATGTGGCAGCCATCACTACTTGTCAATCAGATTTAAGACAACACATTGTAAATCACCTTGCTAAAGATGAAATGTATGTGCAAATAAAAGGTAAATTACAGCAACATAATTTAGAAAATAAGTATGATGGGTATATTTGGAAGGGGATGGAATTATTATTTATAAAAATAGAATTTATATTCCTGATCTGGCAGATTTGAGGAATATTGTTATGGATGAAATCCATAAAATGCCATATTTTTCTCACCCAAGATATCATAAAACAATTGTTACAGCCAGGAAGCAATATTTTTGGCCAGGGCTGAAAAGAGATATTGTTGAGTATATTCCAAGGTGTATGACATGTCAACAAGTAAAAGTTGAGCATCAACACCCAGTAGATATGTTGCACCATTTTCTAATTCCAAAATGGAAATGGGAAATAATTTCCATGGATTTTATTATAGGTTTGCCATTGACTGTGAGGAATCATAATTCCATAATGGTTGTGGTGGATAAATTGATAGAATTAGCACACTTTATACCAATCAAATCTACATATAAAACATATTCAATTGCAAATATTTCTATGAAGGATATTTTTAGATTGCATGGATTTCCAAAGGAAGCAATTTTAGACAGACATACAAAATATAATTCAATTTTTTGGAAATGTATTTTTGCATACTTAAGTACACAATTGAATTTTAGCACTTCCTACCATCCACAATCAGATGGACAAACAAATAGAGTAAATCAAGTTCTTGAGGACATGCTTTGCATGTATGTGATGGAAAACCCATCCAAGTGAGAATATTATTTACACTTGGTAGAATTTGGTAGAATGGGCAACAGTCTTCTTTGGGCATGAATCCATTTGAGGCTTGGTATGGCAGAAAGTGCAGGACACCAGTGACATGGGATAATCCTATAAACATAATTGTTCTTGGGCCATAATTGCTTAAGGAAATTGAAAAAGAAGTTGTAAAAATTAGGAAGAATTTAAAGGAAATCCAATATAGACAGAAAAGCTACACAGATAAAAATAGAAGGCATAGAGAATTTAGTATTGGGGATCATGTTTACCTTAGAGTGAGGCCAAAGAAGAGCTCCTTGAATATTGGAAGTTGTGCCAAGCTATCACTAATATATCGTGGTCCATTTGAAGTGATTGAAATATTAGGACTAGTTGCATATAGAATTGCATTTCCTGCTAATACTAGAGATCATATTTTTTTCATGTTTCTCTTATTAAGAAATATGTACATGATCCTAACCATGTGATTGATTGGAATGTGATTCAGGTGGAACCCAAGGGAGAGTTCCAAACTAATCCACTATGCATCGTAGACAAGAAGGTAAAATTGCTCTGTAACCGAGCCATCGGACATGTAAAGTTGCAATGGAAGCACTTTGGTCTCGATGAGGCTACATGGGAGTTAGAGGATGCCATGAAGGAGGCATACCCATTTTTGTTCTGATTTTGAGCAAACACCAAGGATGGTGTTATTACAAGGGGGGGGATTATAATACGCCCATTTTTTACTTGGAATTTATTTAACTAATATTATGTAAATGATGTAATTATGCTAGTATGAATTCATAGTGTGGATCTCAAGGCCAAGGCCTAAGTAGTGAATGGCTAGGCATGTATGATGTATATATATTTTTATTTGGACCATATGATTGGCTTCCGATGTCAATTCAAAATGTATGTAAATATTATGTTGGAAATTAATAAAATGGCCCAAGATGGTTGTGTAAAGAGTACTAGAGGGGCTTTGATTCCCCCAGAGGGGAAGAGGAAAGTGGGCCTATGGGGAAACTAAATCCTATGCTTCCAAGTGTCAACCTTAGAACTCAACCAAAATCTTCTGTGTGCTTTAAATTAGATAATTCATTCATTTTTTCTATTACCTAATCATTGAATGCATGTGTAAGTTTGGTAGGGAAATTCACTTCATGTAGTTATTGAAGCATGGGGGTGGCGACAGTTATGTCAGCTGTCAGTAGTCCTTTTCTTCTATGGTTAGAATTTATGTCAATTTTATTTTCACCATCATGTCTTATTCCTTGGAGTCAACACCCTTTTGATCATTCTCCCATTCATGTTTCCCTACACTACGTAGAGTTTCCTACTACTATTCAGTACCATTACTAGACTGTGTTCAACCCAAAAAATTCAAATTTAGAGACAACTAAAAATTTGTAAGGGATGATTGATGGTTGTAAGTGAGCAAAGAGGTTGGGAAAGCTAGGAAACCTTACCCATCAAGTTCTTCCACCTATGGATGCTTGAGAAGACATAGTTAACACTACATGAGGCTCTCTAATAACATACAACGGATTGGGCTCTTACTGCACACATTGGTAATTAGCACTGTAAGGATTGGATTGCATGAGGGAACTGTGGATCAGTGAAGGGGAATGCCTTCCTTGTTTTTTGTGGGGAATTCAGAAGGAGTACCATGGTTTTGATGGCTGAGTGAGATCTCTATATGAATTTTGGATAAGCAAGGTGAGTAGAAGAGGTTGTGGGCTGAGAGAGAGAATCTTGTAGGTGTTTCCTTCATCCTGGTGGCCTCATAACCCATATTAGGGGTGGAGTATGAGAGCAGAAAGAGTATATGTTGGACAGAGTGCCTACGGTTAGGTGGAAAGTCGCTCTTACACATTCAATTGCTTGAATCTCTTTGATTAAAGATAAGTATTCTTTTGTTTATGATGTGTAATGATATTTATATATATGTCTATAATGATTAAGTTTTCATATGCATGTTAGATGTGTGTGTAGTTATTGATTTCCACTGTGTATTTTGATGCTACACTTTCACACACGTTTTTATTGTTGTTAAGAATTTGTAATTATGGTTATTGGCTGAAATGTAGAGAGATTGAATCAGTTCATGTCCCCTCTTGTCGATCCGATTGAGGGATGGTGACGTGACACTGGATACTATGAAACACAAATCTTTAGATCCATTGAAGATGGAGTGATGAAATCTGTGGAGTGTAGGAAAGGAAAATACTACAAAGTAGAAGATGCTGCATTCGAAGTGGATTGTTTATCCCAAATTAGGTTCAGAAGATCAAGTTTCTATTGTTGTTTTTTCTCCAAGAAATCGACTCGCTTATTCATACTAGAAAACACCTATGTATTGCTCTGATTAATATATGATTGATTGTTCCATTGCATGAACTCAGAATCCTTCATCTAGGATTTCCAAACTCTCATGTCCACTCTCAGTCTTCCAAATTTTTCCTGCTACAACTAAATCACCGAGCAAAGACTGTAAATTGAGTTATTGAATCTCTAAGAACAAGAATACATGATGACATAAGCATAAAAACGTTTGTGGCAAATAATAACAAGTTTGATGAGGAATAAACAAGGGTGATGAACAAAGAAATGCAATTCATTTATAAATTCAAAAGGTGGTTTCCCACGTGCACGAAAATAAATTGAGGAGATAGTGAGAATTAATGGCATTCATGTTCACACAATTTGAATAAAGCTATGGAGACACCAAAAGATAGTGCATGAGTTAATGAATTCAGAAATAAGACACAAAGTGGAAATCCAATCAATTGCTCCGTACGAATGAAATGGTGTTTTCCAAAAGAATCAAGTATGAAAATGGCACATCAAGGTTTCCGCATGATTTGTTAGTCACTTCATCTTTTTTCCATGTTGTCTGATGAATGGAAGTATGTGTGAATTTAAGAAGGAATCCTTAGATAGCGTGGCAAGATATCATGAGAAGTTATAAAATGAAATGAATATTGGTGCATCATAGTAAATGTGATGAAAAGAAAAGGTTGGATGCTAAAAATTGATTTGGAATACAATGCAAACCAAAAATAGATGGAACCCCATAGTGCACAGTAAATGCAAAAAGAAGATGGCATTGAAAATTCTATAGAAATTGAAGAAATGTGAGTATGACAGGAACATGAGATTAAGATAAAAGGAAGCAGCTACAGATACAATATTGAATAAGCAAAGTGCAAGATGAACAAGATATGTGAAATGATTCCAGCAAAAGGAAGAGAATAAATCATGAAGACAGGGGAAGCATATGAAACAAACAACTTTATGGAATTCTAGCGCAAAACAAAAGAGAATTTGGAATTGCACATTGAAGGCACCTTTTGTGATTGATGTCAAGGGGGAGAAATATCATGAAGCATGTGTTAAATTCAATGAAGCATAGGATCATCATCCTACATGAATTCAAATGAGAAGAGAGGGTTTCAAAAGAGAGAGAAGAATTTAGCATAGATTGATCAATTACTCATGGAAAAATTGTACACACATAGAGACAAAATTGGAATAATATGATTATATTCATGAATCAATAATTAATATGGAATACACTGGTTGTACATATAGGATAATTTGAATGCCTAAGATGTACATATAGGTGCGAAACGGTGCAAAGGTCGGATATTGGAAAGCAGGAAATTCTAAGTTTCGTCCATAAGAAAGTTCAAGTCCCAATTTCCGCATTCTACGAAGATTTGACGGTTCAACGAGCTCCCGCATAGATCAATGGTGTGCAAAGAAAGAAGAAGGGTGGGTACCGAAAAGCGGAAAGACAACATTTTTGGTCTTGAAAAGCCAAAGCTCTGATTTCTGATATCCGCCAGATCGACAACCTAGGATGCTCCCGCTGAAGATTAATGGTTAAAAAAAGAACAAGAAGGGAGGTTCCCGGAAAGCAAAAAGATATAAGATTTGATCGTGAAAAAGATGAAGTTTCGATTTTAGATACCCGCCAGATTGATAGTTCAGGAGGATCCCACCCAAGATCGATGGTGCAGAATGAAAAATATGGAAGCAGAAAGGGAAAAGAAGTTTGATTTGGAAAATTAGAATCCCAATTTCCATTTTCCACGATCCACCAGATCGATGGCTCGAAGTTTCTCCTCCAGAGATCAACAGCTCAGAAAAGAATAAAGGGCGGATATCAGAAAGTGGAAAATTTAAATAAATTGATCGTGAAAGATTGAAGTCCTGCATTCCGCAATTTGCAATATCTATGTTCCATAAAGTTCCCACCCAAGATCGATGGTGCATAAATAAAATGGCGGAAGCAGAAAGGTCAAAACCAAGCTCTGAAGAAAATTGAAAGACCACTTTCTGCAGTTCGTTTTCCGTGAAAGTGATCCAGGAGGATATTGGTGGCCACCCACCTATTCCTCTTGGACCCCCACCACTATTTCTTTCAGTTTTCCAGTTTTCTTAATTGTAGCACAATTTACTATTTTTGGCAGTTTTCGGGTCCTAAACTTCCAGAGCCGTTTTGAGGCCCTAAACGACGTTTTTTTGGCATCGAATGGTCGAGAAAATATGAGTTCATCCCAAACTCAATATTTGTTGTTTATGGATGTATTCCTTAAACAGATCTTTCTAACGATGTATCATGGGTGTCAAACGGAGGTAGTATGCTAAAGTTACGACCCCAGGAAATTGATGTACCAAGTTACTCAACGGGGCCCACATTAAGGCGTTTCACCTCCTAGGGTTAGGTTTTTGGATGTGTAGGGTTTCCATTGTTTCTCAATAATATATAGGCCTTTGAGCCTCATTGTAACAGAGAGTTCAGAGGCATGTAGCCGCCACATCTCTTCTCAAAGATAAGCTACCAGCACTCTAGCTAGTTTATTTCCATTCTGTATGTAAACAAGTTTCAGTTATTGATTAATGAAATGAAGAGTTATTTCCACTGCATATTTGTTTCTATGGTTATTTGTGTATTTTATTGTGTTGCTGCATAAATCCAGATCAGAAAAGGTGCAAGAGGAAAGGCGGAGGCAGAAATATAAAACTTGTGTTATGAAAATGTTAGATGTTTACCATTCAAGCTAGCATTATGATCTTAGAATATTTAATTGAGAGAATAACATGCACAGCAATAAACACAAGAGACAAGAGACACAAAGAATTTTCCTCAGGGAAACCATAAAGGAGAAAACCCCGCAACTTCCTCAGAGATAGAATCAGCACCAAAACTAAAACCCGAAAAACATAAAGATGATCTCCTGATAGCAGCAGTCTCTCTCTTGTCCCAGCAACTTCTCCTCTCACTCATGCACCCCAATGAGTGAGTGTGTGTGTGATAAATAGAGAGACTCACTCTCTCTTTATATTCTTTCTTTCACTTGAAACCCACTTCAACATGTCGGCCTCACTTAACAATTACTTACTAGAGTTGACATCTCTAGGAGTGTTTAATAACCCTAGTGCCCCACAACTTGTGGGGACTTTTCCTCCTCCGACCAACAAGGGGGTTTATCCTTAAAACAATGGTGGGGACTATTGTCCCGACTTACAATGACTCACCTAGGGTCAACTTCTCTAGGATATTCTAATAACCCTAGGGCCCCATAACTATGGGGACTTTAACCCTTGACCAGTAGGAGGGTTACCCACAATGACTTGACATGACTTTTTTCCATTATAGAACCTCTCGATAGGAACATCGAGGAATTACATGACTCAAATACATTACAGACACGTCCCAGAATAAACATCGAAGTACAATACATAATATATATGGAAGAATACATTTCAAAGTTACAAATACATCAACACTCCCTCTTAACTAGGAAGGCATTCTCTCGACACAATTTATCAGCACAAGTCTTCTTCTTTGTCTCATCTGGATCATCATTGAGTTCTTGTCATATTCATCTTCAAGTCATCTTCATCTGGATCTGGATCATCACTCGATCTAGATCATCATCACTAGATCTAGATCATCACTTGATCTGGATCATCATCACTAGATCTGGATCATCACTCGATCTGGATCATCATCACTGAATTTGGATCATCACTCGATCTAGATCATCATCACTAGATATGGATCATCACTCGATCTGGATCATCATCACTGGATCTAGATCATCACTCGATCTGGATCATCACTAGACATCATCACTAGATCTGGATCATCACTGGATCTAGATCATCACTAGACATCATCACTAGATCTGGATCATCACTGGATCTAGATCATCACTCAATCTGGATCATTTTTGTTGTATCATCATCACTGGATCTGACCATCACTAGATCTGGATCATCACTGGGTCAACATCACTATGTGCTATCTCATGATTCTTCTCATCACAGGAAGTTCTACAGAGCCAACCCTTTTTCATGCTGGTTGTAGGCCTACCTCCTCATAGGTTTTTGGTAGCCCTTATATCTGACCTACTTGTCAGAATGGCCAGCACTCACATCTGAACTACTTGTCAGAAAGGAACAACACTTACATCTAACCTACTCATCAGAAAGGCACTGTACTTACATCTGACCTACTCATCAGAATGGCATGCACTCACATCTGATCTTTTAGGAACCAATCCTATAGTCACATCAGAATGGCCCCAAGTCATAGACTAAGCTACTTGGTAACTGACCAGGTTCTTCCATTCTCCCATAGAATGGCAGTAGCCCTTACATCTTACCTACTCATCAAAATGGCCCAACACTCACATATGCCATGGAAGGAAGCAATCCTCTCACCATGACAGAATGTAAACAACCATTATATCTGATCAAGTGGGAACACATCCCTCAATCACATCAAAATGTCCATGTTCTCACATTTGATCATGTAAGATTGCATCTTACAATCGTCTTAGAAAGGCCCTCGGTCCTAGACCAAGTATTCCTGGTAACTCACTAGGAAACTCCATTCCAAGAATGGCAGTAGCCCTTATATATGATCATGTAGGAACCAATCCTACAATCATATCAGAATGGCTTAGCACTCATATCTGACATGGAAGGAACCAATCCTCTCACCATGACAAAATGGCTCAACCCTTACATCTAACCTACTTGTCAGAATGGATTCCAGACTCATCACTTCCCCTTGGAAGGGATCTCGATCTGGAGAACACTAAGCTTCTCCCTGAAGTACTCAAACTTCACTATGGCCAATGGCTTCATCAATTCATCAACTATATGATCGTCTGTCACAACATACTGGAGCTTCACTACTCCCCTCTGCACCGTATCCCTGATATAGTGATACTTGATCTCGATATGCTTTGACTTGTCATGAAACACTGGATTCTCTGACAACTTTACACAACTCTAGTTGTCACAATGTATACAAGTAGCATCAATCTAGAGATCAAATAAATTAGATAGTAGCTTCCTCATCCATACTGCCTCACAACTAGCTGAACAAGCTATGACATACTCTGATTCAGCTATACTCAGTTCCACACAGGATTCCATCCTGCCAAGCCACGAGATCACACTTGATCCCATACTGAAGTAGCACTTCGAAGTGCTCTTCCTATCAATGGCACTGCCTGCCCAATATGAATCCACATAATCTTTTGATTTTCCTTATACTTGAGCCCATAATCAACTGTACCCTTCAAGTACCTCACTGCATGCTTTGCAACCATCAGGTGAACATGTCTCAATGTGTTCACATCAAGGCAAATATCTGGTCTCATATTCGTCAGGTACATCAAGGAATAAATCATTTGATGATACATCGTGGAATCAACCGCTTCTAATGAAGCATCACTCAATAGCTTCAGTTTCGATGCCATAGGTGTGGCCATAGCCTTGCAGTCCATCATCTTGAACCTCTTCAGGATCTCTACTACATACTTCCCTTGTTCGAGGAAGATTCCATCCACATTCTGCCACACCTCCATTCCTAGAGTCATCAGTAATCTGTCCATTCTGTCGTACCATGTCGAACCCCAATATATTTTGTAGTCACTCCCTCTAAAGTTGAGCATCTCTGTCTTTCGTACTCTATGCACTGAAACATTATGTACCAGAGTGACAAGTAGCTTCCTATGCTACTAATATTCTATGTATCCATCTAGTGTATATACTTTCATCTTCAACCTTGTAGAAAAGGTTACGATCTTCATCAAGCTCATCATGTATGTGTTTCAACTCCCACTGGCTGCAAATGTCTCTTCATAGTCTATGCCTTCTTTTCATGAGAAGCCTTGTGCTACAAATCTTTTCTTGTATCCCATGGTGTTTCCATCTACTGTATGATGGAACTATGAACTTCCCTTGACATCATTCTTCTTGAACTGTTCTTCCCTTTCCTCTTGGTTACTTCTTCATGGCTGGAAGGTTCTGCATCAATGATGTTGCTGCATTCGTCATATTATTCTTTATCTTGAGTTGTTGTTACTTCTTCTTCAGAACAAGTCTCATCCTTCTTTGCTTGTAGGTGATTATGTATGTGATCTTTCCTACAAGTCAAATGCATTAGTTGTATGGTTAGAAACATTTCATAAGGTATATTCATAATGAAAACTTCTTATGCATAATATATGATCATGCAACTATTTTAGCCAATACAACATTCATCCATATCTCATGGAAACTTTTCTAGATGCCTTGCATCTCTACCAGGACAACATTGAGATTGTGCACTAATCCAATATGTCAGCAAAGAGGTTTCATTCTAGATAAGTAGCAATGGAGAGTTGTATAGTACCATGAGCTACTTACCCATCATATGCATATTAGTAGTATACTTTCATAAATGCAAACATGCTATCATGCATAAAATATTAACTGAATATAAACAAATGCATAACAAAACAATATCATGAAATGACAATTGAATACTTATCTTTATTTGTTTTGTGGGTAGACTCCTTCTTAAGCCTTCAGCTTCATCATCCTCTACATTCATAATAGCATCGTTTCTTATCCAAATGCTAAGATGGATAAGAGGTTCTTTAAGAGTTGAGTTCTTCATATTCATCATCGCTTGAGGGATCTTCTTTGGATGGTGAGAGGTTGATCTTCAATTGCTCCCATCTTCTCTTCTCTTATTATGAGTTGAGCTTCTGCTTCTTCCCAGAGTCTACTAAAATTAATCACTTCCTTCTGGAAGACATTCCTTAAATGACTGAATCCCATGATCCTGGGAGGTCACTCAAGGTGGCTATCACCACTTCTTCTTCTACTGCTACAATTTGTTCTTTGATTTGAGAGACCCTCGTAAATTATGACTGTATGGTCTCTGCATCTTGGATCTTCATATTCTTCAACTGGTTTCTTAAGGTAATATTCTGATTTATGTTCTTTCCTTAAAATAGCTTGTTCAAGGAGTCAAACATCTTCAGTGTCTTTAAGAAAGACACTTGTGGTACAATTTGATCCGTGATTGAATCAACAATGATCTTCTTGGCCTTGACCAAGTTCTTCTTGTGTAAGGCTTTGAGCCTCATCTCCCTATAGAACTGGAACCTCTCTACTCATGCATGCGTCCAATTCATTTTCTTCAAAGAGATCAAATACTTCCATGATTGGAAGTTGTCAACTTCACCAAGCTTATCATCAAGCTGATGTGATAGATCACTTTGAAATGAGAACCTCAAATGAAAATAGCAAAATATTAGATCTTACCGATTTGACGTGTCTATCCTGGTTCCAGAGCTGACGGATCTAGGGTTTGTCAGAGAAACCCTAATTTTCAAAACTTGGAATATTTCAAATCTGATTGGATAGAAAGATATATCTCTTCAAATTTATTTGTCCAATGTACTCATTTTCTGAAAACAATGGAGGGAAGCTCCCGGAACAGGAAGCCCTAGTTTTCCAATTTCTTCTGCAGAAATTCCTGTTACGGTGTCTATCGTATCTACAAAATTAAGGATCCTATATGTCTGAAACATTGCACTGAGGTATAATCACATACCTCTATTCCAACACCATAGGTTTCATCAGAATTGGTTTCACCATTTGGGACTTATGATTATTTTCCCAACGTGACCTGTTACAGGACTGTTCAGAACAACAAAGTTGTAAGGACTACCATGTGTCCCTGGTTCATCTTCTGAGTCTAAAACATGGACCATAGAAATTGGAGTATGTTCCCTTTCTATAACAGCTTTATAAATTTCATTTCGACCTTTGTATCCCAAGATATAGCAATTATCCTCGGGTGTCCCGTTTAGGGATGAATTCTAGAAGAGGCTAGAACCCTAACTTCGAGGGATCATATCTCCAAAAATATAGTGAATCTGAGGCTGAATTTTGGATATAGTGTACATCGGGATTTTATCCTTGGTATCTGCAATTTTTAGCTCCTGAGCCTTCACAAATCCCGAGATATAGCAAATGTACCAAAACCTATCAGTTTTAGTATTTAGGGTTTTTCTAGCTCGGGGTCAAACTAGGGTTTGACTTTCCTGAAGTTTCGCCCAACCAAAAATATTGATCCAGGTCTCTAAACTTCGATTTTGATGAGGAGAGAAATCCTTTGCCGAGATCACTCAAAAATTCCTCTTCTGTAGAAATCCCTAATTTCCGCACCGAAAACTAAAAAATGCTCGGAATTGAATTCCGCTTCGACAGAAAGATGCGCCCTTCAATGGAGAGTCAGCCTAGCATACATTTGCTGATGGATTGTGGAGAGAGACCCAAATATTAAGAATCCCTAGCTTCTATAGCTTCACAATGTCTTCTTCGCAGGTTAGCTTTGATACCATGTTAGTTTTTTACCATTCAAGCTAGCATTATGATCTAGGATCTTTAACTGAGAGAATAACATGCACAACGATAAACACAAGAGACAAGAGACACAAATAATTTTCCTTGGGGAAACCATAAAGGAGAAAACCCTGCAACTTCCTCAGAGATAGAATCAACACCAAAAGTAAAACCCGAAAAAATATAAAGATGACCTCCTGACAGCAACAGTCTTTCTCTTGTCCCAACAACTTCTCCTCTCACTCATGCGCCCCAATGAGTGAGTGTGTGTGTGATAAATAGAGAGAGTCACTCTCTATTTATATTCTTTCATTCACTTGAAACCCACTCCAACATGCCGGCCTCACTTAACAATTACTTACTAGAGCCGACATCTCTAGGAGTGTCTAATAAACCTAGTGCCCCACAACTTGTGGGGACTTTGCCTCCTCAGACCAAAAAGGAATTTTATCCTTAACACAATGGTGGATACTGTTGCCCCGACTTATAATGACGCGCCTAGGGTCAACTCCTCTAGCATAGTCTAATAACCCTAGGTCCCCATAACTGTGGGGACTTTAACCCTTGACCAATAGGAGGCTTACCCACAATGACTTGACATGACTTGTGTACATTATAGAACCTCCCAATAGGAACATCGGGGAATGAAATTACTCAAATACATTGTAGACACATCCCAGAATAAACATCAGGGTACAATACATAAGATATACGGATGAATACATTCCGAAGTTACAAATACATCAACAGAAAAGTCAGAATTCTGATTTTCTCCCTCCGTAGATTGATCTCAGATAAACGACTATGGATGAGCCCACCCAAGATCAATGGTACAGAAAGATAAAGGGCAGAAAGGATAAGGCGGGGGTGGANTGATTTTCTCCCTCCGTAGATTGATCTCAGATAAACGACTATGGATGAGCCCACCCAAGATCAATGGTACAGAAAGATAAAGGGCAGAAAGGATAAGGCGGGGGGGGAAAGATAAAATTTAACTACGAAGAAGCTAGCATCTCGTTTTCCACCTTTCGCAAAACCCAGTTTGACGACCCATGATCAATCTTGAGGTGAGATCAACGGTCCAGAAGTGATTTCGCTGGTAAAGATGTGGTCATGAAAGAAATCGTTGCAGGTTTCCAGGAAGAGCTATGAAAGGTCATTATCAGCAAGTGAGTCTGATTCCTTGTTGTCCAAATCCTCCAACTGATCCATCATGCGTGACCTCATGTGCTTGTCTGTTTGGTCTATGATCATGGTGGATCTATTAGGTCATCATTTTGTTAATATTTTCAGTCTCATACTGTAACTATTTTGGCTCTATTTCTAGGTTGGTCTCAGGAGCCTATGAAGCTATAAATATACCCTCAATAGAGGAATACATGGTTGGAACTCATGATAATTTTGTGTTATGCATTTTTTGATCTATCAGTAATAAAATTGGAGAGTTGAATGTTGGTTTGTTGTTACAGAGATTCATGTGCAATTCGTAATTACAGTCTGTTGTTTCCTTTCCTCTATGTATGTATTCTTGCTTAACTTTCCATTCTATCTTCCTTAAGATCTAGAATGAGTGTATAATATTTCAGAATTCATATTGTTATTCTCTGGCTATTGTTCGGGGTTTTCACCAAGCTTTCCCACCAAAATTGATGCAAAATTCATCTTTCCGATGCTCTGTGTTGATGGACCATCATTTTTCTTCTTTTATCACCATACCAACAGCATTTTTACTTTAACCGAGTGCTATATTTCCTTTGTAGTTCTTTCCCTGCAAATTGTTCTATAATTCATTTAAAGTTTGTGACTCCATAACCCAATTCATGCTTTCCTTGTTTCAACTACAAACTCAATCTTGATTTTTTTTTTACTTTGATATCTGGACCTGTTAAAAAATTGTGAGAGATCCCTCTCTAGAAAGGAAGAAGCCAACTCCCTTTATTAAATTGATTTTTTTGTTAGCTCAACGTTGGGTACATTCTGAGTGCTAGCAAATTGGCGCCATTACCGGGGACGCAAACATGCAAATCAGCCCTAGGAAAAACAACAAAGATTCCAAGAAGCCTAGGGTTTTGTAGGAAAACCGAGACTTTTGCTATTGAATAAGGTTGTATAATTTTCCCTGGAGACTCCACATTGACTCTGAGAAAATTTTAGAAGGTATCTTGGCTCTTAGGAGGTCACATAGAAGAGGCAACCCTAACACTGAAATACTATTAAGTGTGAATAATCCGAAAACTTTGCTTAGGAGTAAGGGAAAAGAAAAAATAAATAATTCTCAATTTGATGCATCATCTTCTCAAGAATATCAAAGTATTCAATATTTTGGCTAGGAAATAAACATTCAAAAGTCCTTAGTGAAATCTAAATCTGAATCTGATTTGAAGAAAACCGATATTACCACCCGTAGGTTAGAATCCTACCTGCTTGTTTCTCTTTAGCGCATCCTTCATAACTCTGTGAAATATGAAGAAAGAAACCATGTGGTTCAAATTTTCCAACCTTAAATCCTACTAACTGTTCAAACCCCTCCATCCTTTCAAGCTCCTCCTTTAGTTCCAAATCCACCTAAACAGATGGCTACTAGATTTTCCCCATTGGCCTTATGTCACATACCCCAATTCTGCAAAAACAATTTTATATTATTTGAGGACAATATGTTAAATTTTATGCTAAGCTGTAATTGATGACTCAGCAGGGTCAAGGATATTTAATGTAATTCTGAATATTTTATCTATAAATAAATAAGGGAGGAGACAATAGCTTAGGAGAGCTATTAAAAGAGTGTTTACTGGTCAATTTGTGGAGGAGACTGGGTGGAGAGAAAACTGACATGTGGCAGCATCCTCAAACCACTTCCAACTATTGCAGGTGGCAACCTCCCTACATTTGGGGTCATGATTCCCCAAGAAAGTGGAATCAGAGCAGATGGCTCAATTAATGAAAACAGACCCAAAAGTCCTAGGCAATCTTTATAAAAGTTCCCATTGAAGAGAACTGAGGCTGCTCATTCTAAAGAAGTGATTATTCAAGTAAATGAATATACTTCAGAGAAATTCAATGGAAGGGAAAATTGGAAAGTTTTGAGGGGATAACTGCATATTGATCTAGTTGCAACTTTTAAGCTGAAAATCATACTACTGAGAGCAAAGTGTTTACTGAGATGTTGAACTAGTCAGTTGACAGAGGGTTCTGCTGTTTGCATTCTCCACCAGTTATCAGCCAAGAAGACTAATAACAGGCTCGAGGTTCCTGAGGAAGCGTTGTTTGAGCGCTCTTCAGGAGATTGGTAGGGAGGAACGACCTCCTAACGTTGTTGTCGTATGTCCTAAATAGGTTCTATGTTAGTTCGTTTTGATGGGTTAGTTAAATAAATCTTAGTTCGACTGATATATATGAATGTTAAAGTCTAGTATGTGAAATGTTAGAATTTAGTATTCTTTTAAGATTGTTAAAGAAATGAAGTTGATTCAGAAAAGTAATGTGTTAGAATGAAAATAAATTTCTAGAATGTGTTTTTCCACACCTGGAAAACCATGCTGTACTCTAGCACAGTTAGAATACTTTAAGTAGATGAAAGGAAACTATAAGAGATTGAAAATAATAGATAGGGTTCTGTATCTGTAGATAGTAGAGTAATTTATTCAGTGTGTAAATGATTATGTAAAGAATAGTGTTATGGTTATTTACGTTTATTTTTAATGAGTTTAACTAGGTAAAAATGTTGGAAAAGAAACAGTAGAACTATACCAGAGATATAGTAATGTAATATACTGATTCAATAAAAATTATAGAAGATACAGTTAAGTATCTAGAATAAGGTATTAACCACACTTAAGAATCTTTCATCTTAAACTATTAATTAATACATACTAGAATAGGATTATGTTTACAAACCTTATTAATAAAAAGTAATCAAAGTTACAGAGTTAATGTTTTAATCCTTACATAACTTTGCATCTTTACTAAGTTACAGAACAGTAAACAAATGTAATTATAAATGTAAACAATAAATAGAAATAATATAAGAATTTACCTATTTAAGAAACAATTATTTACCAGACAAGTTCTAAACTTGTGTAAGTTAAACATGAGGGTCGAAACCCTAGTTTTTCTTTTATTTTCTTTTGTAAACATATTCTATAAAACAGAATAAACAAATTAAACTAGAAGACTATAAGTATGCATTAGACTGGGTACAGTCTTATTTCAAGAACTTACAGTATATTTACAAACTCTTTATTTAAGAGAATAGAAAATATTTAATTAACAGGTTAATAATTTCAATACTATTGTAACAACAAAAAAGAGGTAAACAGAAACCAACACATAACTAATAAATTTAAGAATGTTTCTATACAAGGGTTCTTTCTTAGTAAACCTTGGTTATACTATCTTAACTGATAAGTATAAATATATAAATTTTACCTTACGACTGAGCTTACGGTCTTTCACAATAACCTTATCTAGTTACAAGAGAAACCTTTAACAGTAAAAATTATTTCACTCACAGTAAAGAAGAGCAAATTTCATTCACAATAATATCCTTATAAGACAAAGTATAAATTAACAGAGTACTCAAATCAGAGAGCGAGTAAAAACCATGAAGACAAGAGAACCCCTATAGATTTAAGAAACCGAGTATGATATTACTTAGCCATAAGGCCATAAATATTTCTTTTACAGCCAAGAAAAGTTAACTACAAATCACGGCATCGAATTCGGAGCTACCCTGCCATAGGCAAGGGTTTTTATAACAAAAACTAAATAAAACTGAAAACCAAGCATCTAAATATTGGAGGGACCGAAGCCATGTGCTTCTTTTCCACTAAAAACCCTTTTTCCCTTAACCATCGCAAACAGGGATTTGCCACGTTTTAACCGGGGCTTACTCGTTGGTCTTGAGGTCAAACAGCATTGGAGAGGACCTTTCCAAGCCTGAAGTCGAACTGTAACCTACAAATAAACCCGAAGGTTATAGTTAGAAGCTACATAATTCTAATATTAAAACTATAACTTGGAATCTATAACATCAATATGATAAAATCCTTACCTGAAGGTGAAGGAATCTGGAGCTGAGGAGGAATTCGAACCAACACGATGAATAGCACACTTTGCAGAAAAAACCCTCGTGCTCACCTGTGACAAAGGCAGCGGGGTTCACATTTCAAATTATACCAATGATGGAGAAGGTTAAATGCTATGGAAAAGGAAATGCAAGGAACCAACACTCAAAGTTATGGACAGAGTAACACCACTCTCACAACGACACAGTACCTACAGAAAGAACCAAAATATGAGTTGGGTATCTCTAAACCCTCATGCAAAGAGTTGCAGCACTTCACTACACACACGATGGAGCTGAAAAACAAGAAAAAGCGAGCCCTCATGGCCGCAAAGAAACCAGACAATGCAAAGCCAAACCCTCGACGAAGAATGAGGAAGTTAGGGTTACGTGGTAAGCTTTTAAACATCCATTGCACGATGGAGGTTGTTCCACGTGCCCACCAAAATATTCAGCCCACAGTGGGTCAAATGGTATAGTTTACACTGCATTGTCGAGGAACCAAATTACTGCCCATAATTTAATTAATGACTACAATGATAATGTAATTTACAAAGTCAAAAACATATCATTTCAATGATAAACCATAAAGTCAAGCTATAGTAAAGAACCAAAACTTATATTTGCATCGTTATCCTTGTTTTATGATGACCTTGTAATCTTTCTTGGTAAAACATTTATGGAGAGATCATTAGTATAGTGCAAGCCTTTGAACATGAGTCGATAGTACTACTATTGACCATTTGTTTTTACAAACATAATGATGCATGACTATGCTATTAGAACTAGTTTTAATGCAAACACTAATGGGTAAGAATTTAGTTTATAAATCAACAATGTGTATATAAAAATAAATAGTATTTACACCCTCGGATAACTCTTACATTTATATGTATAGTCTATAACGCCTTGGTGTAAATTAAACTTTTTGGAAGTTGGTGATCTTTTGGTCTCCATAAGGAACCAAAACTCTAAATGAATCAAACCAATGTTAGATTAGACTTAGTAAATAAAAGATAGTAAGACTATCCAGGATTAAAGATAGTATCACTTATTACTATTAATAAATGATATGGTAATGTAATATTGCTACAATACTTGTGTCATGAAGAAACTTGGAAGATCTAAATGGTAACTTAACGACTATTGTGCAAGTGAACATTTATAACTATAATACAATAATAAACTGAAAATTTTCCTCTACTAGAGCATAATTAAAAGTAGAGATAAGGGTTCTATTGTAAGCACGTCCTTAGAAGGCCTTAGTTTTATTTCCATGCTTGTAAGCAGTGTTTTAAATTTTAGAAATAACAACAGCAGTAAACAATTATTTCAGTAAAGGTGTTTTTATACTAAATCATGAGCTCTATGTAGAACTGGTAAGTAACTTAGCTAATAGCTAGAAATAAGAATTGTTTGAAGTAGAAGCCATACTAATGAAAGACATTGGGTATGACAAGGTTATTGGTCTTTATGACATAAATTTAAAATACTGTCATACGTGCAAAACAAACAAAGAAAAGTTACTTTACCTCATAGTATCCTTGAACTCTAATAACCAATTTTACTCTAGCATTTTATATATGCTAAAGAAGTACATCTGGATTTAACACTTTAACGAACTCCTACTTGTTCAAAAATTTACCTGTTGAACCTGTCAGATCCAGAAATACAGCTAAGTTAGCAATTGCTGAGTAAGCCCTAGTTAGAACATAACTTCTCACCTACTTGACAAAATCAAATCATCAGTACAGCTAAAAGTAACTGAATGCGGGTCATTGACATAACATATCAAAATTAAAGTAGTATTAGTTCCAAGTTAATCATTACTTTTGTTAACTGTTTCATTTTTTCGCTAGCCGCTAGTAGTTATTAAACTGTGACTATAGACATTTTATGTTGCATCAAAATTTTTAAATTTTTGTGAAAATTTGGGGTTTTGACACCTTACCTGTTGTGGTGCGTGACCTTCCTCAAGGTTATGCCCAGAGAATTCCATTCTATGATGGGGAGGGAAATTTCACAGCTAGGAAACATGTTGATAGGTTTGATGATTTTATAGACCTAGACTTGGTGGATGATGATAATATTAAGATGAGCTTGTTTGTGCTAAGTTTGTCAGGAGAGGAAAATAAATGGTTCAAAGACTTGCCTCCTAGATCCATTTTAACATTTGAAGCTTTCCAAAATGCATTTTTAGAAAGGTGGGATGATAAGAAAAGTCCTTTGTAGGTGCATTATCAATATAACAGTCTGAAGAAGGTAGGGTTTCAATCAGTCCATGAATTTTCTAGTATATTCATGAGGGTGTATAACTCTATCCCCGCTTATATCAAACCATTGGTAGGTGCTTCAAAACTCCACTATGTTGATTCCTTTAACATTGAATTTTCTCTGTTGTTGAGAGAGAGAAAATCAATAAGTCTTCCTGTCATGTTTCAATATACCTTGGAGGTGAAATCTAACATGATGGAAAGTGGAAAATAAAGCAAAAAGTAGAAACAAGGAAAGCTAGAGAAGAAAATGTGCCTTCTACTTCCTCTTCTGTTGTTGCTTCTTCTAATGATGTGAAGTTTGAAATGATGATGAAAAAAATGGAGAAGCTTATGGATAGGATGACCTTGGATAATGGACCAGTGAACAGAGAACACAATGAACCTCATATTAGAAATCCAAACTTCAGAAGGAAAAATCCTCCCTTGCCTCCACAAATTAGAAAGAGGGATATGAGGAATCCTAGAAACCCAGATGATCAGCAAATAAGGCCACCTTTCCTTGAGAACTATGTTGCAGATGAATATGAGGCTAATGACATTGAGGATCATATTTACCACTTTGGTTATTTGGATTCTGAAATATACCTCACTGAGGAGGAATATAGCATGTTTTCTCAGGAATATGATAATCAAGTTTTTGAGGAAGAATTAGAGCAATACCAGAAAGGATATCTGCACATCATATATGATATACAAAGAAAGATAAAATTGAGAAGTAGGGATGTTACTGTGAATAAAGGAAGGATAAATAAAAATCAACCTTCTAGTAGTCAACAGACTACAAAAAAGAGAACTGAAAAACAAAAAGTGTAACGTCCCTGACCCTCCAACCAACGAAGAGGACGCTACCATAACCATAAAAATCTGGGAAACTAGCCCCATGAACATGAACATGCATAAAATGCTGAAATAAAATGCTTAAAACATAAAACATGCTAAGATGCATAGTCATTCACATACACAATGGAATCAACCATACATGCATTCAGGAATTCAACATGTTCATCATAATTCATTAAACATCAAATATAATTGCAGAGATGAAATGGTCAATAATACTCATCTTATAAAGAATTTGTCCCGCAACCAGCTACTTCACTGCAACGTTCCACCCAACCATAGGCCAGCATGCTCCTTAATCTCTTAGCAACACTGCCAACCCCGAGCTGGGCATGATCCCCTAGGGAATAAGGAACAAGCAGGATTACACATAGCCAAGGATACACAAAACAGCCAAGCTGACACAGTAGGGTTTATCAGGATATCAAGGAGCTGGGAAAAGCTGAATGCTAATCTAGGGAGCTCATTGAAGAGCTAAGGACTCCTACACCAGAACTAGCCTGAATTCTAGGACACCCACACACACCCAACACCAGGAAATCAGTCCCTTCTCTGCTACACAGTCCCTCAGGTCCTAGCCCCCTTTTCTAGTGCTACTCCAAGGTTGTGGAGAAGAAAAATATCCCTCTAGTTCTATCTGTGTGGCTCCTAAACACCCCCAGGTTTATCAAGAAACCAAGCCTTCATCCCACTCCAGTACAGTCTGAAGACCAACCACTGCATACCCGCAGTGAAACCAAGCAATTCACACCTTTGTGAGGAAACAAAGGAAAACAGGGTGAACACAACTCAAGCCAAGCAAGGCAATTCAGAGTTGTTCTTGGCCCTAGCGTGGCCAAAACAACTCAGCAGCAACCCGAAAGATACTTGCACCCACAGTAAATGAACAACATAGGAAAAACCATAGTAAACCACAGATCTTGGGGAGAACAACAACAATCCACAAATCAGGGGAAGAACAAGAACCCAATCTCACAAATTGGCAAGGAAACATACATCCATGGCCGAAATCGGTATGGAACACAAACACACAGCCTCGAGCATGAATGGCTCCTGTGCATGAGGAGAGAATCGCATCCCTACGTGAGGATGGGCAAGAATACACCATGGAATACGATCGTGAATGGAAGAATGGAGTCATGGGAGAGTGGAGAGAATGGGAAGTTTCTTCTTTGCCCATGCGACGTGAAGATGAAGAGTCTACTGGTGGATTGGGCACGTGGGCAAGGACTGACAGTCCTACCACACCCACCACTACTCAGCAATAAATGCCCCAACTAACATTATGGGTTTTTTAACAGCTAACACATGTGTTTTTCCCCATAGGCCCACGCTTTAATAACACCCCCTCCTTATCCTTAGGAAGATCATGCCCTTTTCATTATCGTTGCACCGCCGTAGCTAGTTGTAGGTTCATTTTAATTAAAGTGCATATTTACATGATGCCAAAACTATAATGTGTCGGATGGCACGATATACCATCGGAAACGATCCCAATTGCCGAAACATAACACAACCAAATCGATGGTGGGGATTTTTCCTTTAGCTCCACACCACGATTAATTACAATATATACATCATGTATCTTTTAATGCAAACGGGGTCAAAACCGAGGTGTTACATTCCCCTCCCCCTTGGAATAACATCGTCCTCGGTGTTCCAATACATAGGAATACATATATAATTTACACATCCAAAATTTTAAAAATTTGCAGATCTGTCCCACGTTCAATTATTTACTTTGAACTTTCAGGACCAATCCCTTTGGCTTCCACGAGCTTCTCCTGCTAGTTCTCATCTTTTGGCTCATCCCCAAAAATAGGAACTTTGTGGCTGCTACCCTCTTAATGTTCCCTCGTTGGGCAGTCCTGGCGGTAATGATGTCCTCCGCATTTCCAACATTTTGTTGGCTACTTCATCTTTACTTGCTCAATTTCCTTTGAGTCTTCATGCCTGGAACGTTTCTTAACAGACCGATTGGACGAATGCCCCATCATTGATCCACTTTTCTTTCCTTTACGGATTGCTCCCAGAAGGATTTTTACCTCCTTTTGCAAACAAATAGAGTCTTGCAAAATATGGTGGTTCATCTCATTCTGCCTTTTCTATATCTTGAGCATCTCTCCAAGATTTTCTTGCATCTTGGCAATTGTTTGAAGGAGACTTCCAACCAAGTCAAACAGCTTTTGGTTTGCTGCCATGATCAATGTGCACAACTGGATTTCACTTTTCTCACCTATGAAATGCATCATTGAAATTCTGTTAGACCAAGCATAATATAAGCACTAAAACTAGTCAATTAATTGCCCAATTGGCATGGCAGTCCAAGTCTTCTCAAGGAGACTTTCATACTTTTCATGCCTTCCCAACAGGCACATGAGCTCATTCATGTCCATTCTTGGGCAGGGAATTAACTATTCCAGCATTCAAGCAAATAAACACATTCTATTCTCAGCCATACATGCATTCAATAATCCTCTGTTTTCACAATGCATAAGTATATCTATATATACACATATAATCAAAAAAGGAAAGAGAGAGTAGCAAGAGTTTTTCCCCTCTTTGTCTTGTCCCATTCTAGAACCCACACCACCACTGTGGTTTTCATGCTCTTAGCCTCTTTCACTTTACCGTGAATGCTGGACCAACCCCTCTTGGCCATGACACTTAGTGTCTCCAGTCTATTCCAGACCTCTCAACCATGGAGTCTCTCCACATGGTTTGTCTACAACTCTCGGCTGTAAATCTCAGTTTCTAGGACCTTCATAGTCCCACTAGCACCTTTTTCATTATTGCTCATCCGATCTCTTTAGGACAGTCACATGTCCACATGCACCTCTAGGATGCCCTCATAGTCCTCACTCCCAATGATACCTATATTCAAACATTGAATAGATTCACATGTTTATTTTATTCTCATCGGTTTTTATCTCTTAAACAAGATCTTGGAATATCATAACCAAATCATATACACATGTATATTCATAAGCAAGAAGTTGCAAAATAATCTAATACTTATCTGTATTATGTGTTTCCTCTCTGGTCCACAGGGTCCTGCTTCGCCTTGCAATCCTTGGGATTGCCTATGGAACTGGATGTTAGGTCAGCACGTTGGCTACTCCTCAACATCAAATAATTAATGTCCAGCCAGTACACCTTCACGCCGACTGGGAAGGAACAAATCAGCCAAGCCAACACAGTTGGGTTTATCAGGCCATCAACAAATCACATGCACTTATATCAACAATACACTTATATCAACAATGCACTTACATCAACAACCAATCAGCCAAGCCAAAACAGTTGGGTTTATCAGGCCATCAACAATAACACATGCACTTATATCAACAATAAACAACAATTTCCAGGCCCAAGATCTACTATGGATCCCTAGGCATATAACAGCCCTATTTCAGTGACATCTTCACCACATCCTTTTATACATATCAAGCACAGTCAAGCCAACCTACAGTTGGTTTTATTAGACTATCCAGCCAAGCCAATACACAATTGGGTTTATCAGGCTGCAGGCAACCAAGCCAATACACTACTGGGCTTATCAGGCTACTCATCCAAGCTAGCTAAAAGTTGGGTTTATTAGACTGCAAGTAGTCAAGCCAACACTGTAACATCCCCACAATCTCCACAACATCTGTTTACCTTTAGTGTACAACACCAAACTGCATCTGTTTAGCCTGGCAACACAAGCAATATAATCAAACTCATCAGCGTTATTGCTCTAAAATTGTAATCATACTTCATATCATTCACTATCAAGTATTGAAACACCAGGAGTGTAACGAACCCAAAATTCCGCCATGTAAATTCTGAGAAAATGGGGTAATTTTTTTTATTTTTTATATCCAATAGTTTAACTGTGTTAGTCTCTTGAGAGTGTGTAATCACAAAATTATAAACACTACTATCATCTTCATCTATTCATATAAACAAACTGCAATTTAATTAAATTGAGTTCCACTGAGTAGTTGAGAAGAAGGCTACACCAATGACCATACTAGTACAAGAATAATGATAAGAACCTATACCTCAAGTATAGAATCACATTTTGTTTGCAATTGAGAATCGTCAAGCTACAATTCACTCTAATACATTTCTACATATGTGTCTCTTATTTAGAATAGATACAAACCTTACATTAGTCGCACAACTTTTTCTTGAATGGGATAACACAAACACATTAACCCTTTTCTTTTTCTCGTTATCCATTCCTTCTACAGCCTGGGGGCATAGCTTCAGCAGCCACTGCTTGGAGTCATGCAACCTCAACATAATTATTAGAACTATATATCATCATACAAATGTTCAAGAGCATAAATCAAGATAAATCCATGTAACAAAGTTAACTGTTAAAGAAACTAATTAAAAAGACATGCATAGCAGCAAACTAATTAAAAAGACATGCATGGCAGTAGCTAGTTTTATTTTACACTTGTCCTTCGAGCGATATTCCAACACTTTTCAAACGTTGGGACGCAACTTCTGCAAACACCACTTTTGATGACTAAACATGCATATTAGTACTATAAAACCAAAAGCATAAGTTTATAAACAAACTAATCTACATCCATTAACAAATCTAGTTGATAAAAATACTTCTTTCAGTGTGGATGACTGAAAACGTGTCTACGACATTCCTCCCAACCATAGGCTTCATCCAACGTTTGTTCTCTCGTCTAAAGCCACCCCCGAGCTGGGCGACAAATCCACTAAGGTTCAAGGTTATAAACGACACCCTTCAGGTTTTCAAGTCAGGATATTCAAATGGAATACCTTACCCGGGATTTTAAGCCTTATCATTCCTTGATATCAACACAAATGTAAACCCTTACTTACGACTGCACCTTTGTCTTGTTATAAACAAAAGGTTACATGACATCCCTTATCTATATCATTATATTACAATGATTTGGCCACCTTATTTCCTTTGGTTCCAATGTTAATCCCATTAAATGATACAATTAATTTAAGTATAAGTATTGCTATACATTTTCACAAAATAGATAGAATACATCTCTTAAATAGTTCAGACTTCCTAAAATAGATGGTCTTAGACTAAATCTTGGAGTTAATCATAGCTTCCAACTTTTCGTCACAACCCATTACTATACATAATATAATGAAATCCTTCTAATATTTATTTTCTAGTAATTATTTCCTATAGTTCATATCAACTTTATCCTTACAAAGGTGACTAAACATATGCCCTCTCTTAATATGCATTACATTGTAAGATACCCAATGTATAGGGTAGTATTCAAATGCAAAGTTATGTATGGAATTATTTTATACATTTCCTACATTTAGTGAAATGCAAAGTTATGCATGTAATTATTTTATACATTTCCTACATTTAATGTATACTATACACTTTATAACCAAATGCAAAGTTAATGTATATAATTATTTTATACATTTCCTACAATTAATGTATCCTATACACTTTATAACCAAATGCAAAGTTATGTATGTAATTATTTTATACATTTCCTACATTTAATATATACTATACACCTTATAACCAACTGCAAAGTTATGTATGGAATTATTTTATCCATTTCCTATATTTAATGTATAGGATACACTTTTATAAACTTTCCTTTTCATTTTTTAACAAAATTTACACCAAATGACAACTTATTACAAACTCATACCATAAGCTCAACTTCATACCATAAACTCAACTTGGTTCCACTTTATGCTAAAGTTATAACCATTATATGTGCTAGTATACATATCAAATTCTAGACCTTGGTTCCACCTTACGATAATGATTATTTCTTGATGTGAAGGAATAGGAAAAGACAACATACCACGAAAATACAACATACTATTTATTTACAAAAAAGAAGACTACAATCTATACTCTTCACTAAATATCTAATAACAACAACAAATCATGAGCATCCAATGAGATTCATCTTTTTGTTGTTGTTGAAATCGACAAGGTTTTCAATGTCCTTTACCTCATTAAAAATAATGTTTTTCCTAGTAGCTACATGTTCCCTTCCTTATATGCATCACATTTTATAAAACAAATATTTTTGCCTAGCAACTATTTTCATAAAGCCAATATGCTATCATGATGACAATACACAAAATTATAACCATTATAAAGGCGTTTGGCAGATCATAATAATCCTTTTAAAAAGAAAATCTAAAGCGGATAGGTTAAAATCCACAATCCATAAGGTGTTTAACAGATTTCAACAATCCTTTGAAAAAATAAAATCAACATGGCTATGTTAAAATCATCAATCCATTATAAGGCGTTTTGCATATTTCAACAATCCTTTGAAAAATCAACGCCGCTATGTTAAAATCATCAATCCATTATAAAGCCCTTTTGCAGATCATAACAATCTTTTTGAAAAATCCAACAGGGCTAGGTTAAAATGGGCAATCCATAGGGAGTTTTGTAGATCATAAAATAAAATGCCAAAAGTAGGTTAACAAAGAAATCGTTGCTTGTAAACTAGAACAACTAAAAAATAGATTACACTCAGATCGCATTCGCAAAACATAATGCCGGAGGATTGAAACACATGTTTCTAAGGATTAAAAACCAATACACAAAATCTAAGAAGTAAAACACAGGAAGCCATAAACGCCGTAACCTACTTACCCGACCATTTGCACCGATCGGACGACGGGCAACATCGGATGTGACCGCTCATGCAAGCGAAGTCGTCCGATTGGTGCAAATGGTCGGGTAAGTAGTGAAATCCATTCAGATCTAGCAAAGCGCAGACAGTGAAAGCGTCAATCTAAGGTCTAGCAAAATGCAGAATGAAACATCAGAGATCTAGATCTTTAACAAAAGAAGCAACTTACAACCAGTCCAACGCAAGCATTTGAATAGTTTGAAAGGTCCTCGCTCGCCCCTCGAACTCAGACATTGAAGAGAATATCTAGAGTTTCTTTTTTTTTCTTTCTTTTCTCCTTTTCCTTTCCCCAAGCGATAAATCGCTAAGGTTTTTTAAAGGAAGAACCATTGATTACTAGAGAAGTGTCGAAAGAGGGCTTCCACGTTTCTTCTTAAGGAAACAAGGTTCCTACAAATTCTCTCAAAGCAACACCTCAAAATTTAAAAAAAAATACTATTTTTTTATAAAGATAGGCCACGATTTGTTTTCCAAAAAAAATCCAAAATTGTTTTAATAAAAGGTTAATAAATACAAAAATAAAGGGGAATACCCTTTTACTCCATAATTACACATGTTTTTTCATATGTTCCTTTTTTACATAAGGTTCGTGATTTCCTTGGTAGAGTAATTATGTAGTGTGAAAGAGGTGATAAAGCTTCCCATTTTCTTATTATATAGGGAACACTCTTATTCAGGAGCAATTCATAAATTTATATAAAGAATTCTAAAATATGTGTGTATATATATACATACAAAAGTATGGTAACTTATAATATAGTTTGTATCTAATAATTTATTTTACTTAATGTATTAACAATATTTTTCTTGGCACCTTTGGGTGAATAATTCATGTGGGTAACCTTTATAAACTATCATTTTTAACTATTTTAAGATTACTATAATATAATCTCTTTAAGAGAAAACTTCATCTTCTTTTTATAAGCTCTAGGCAGGACTCCTTGACACTTGATGCCATAATTAAGTGTTAGGTGACAAATACTCTGAAAGCCCCAAAAAGTAAAGTATCCTACTCAAGACCTATATCACTTTAGGGTGACACCTAAGAGCTTAGGTCGTCAAGGGAATCCTTATTCTTCTTCCAATTTCCAAGGCTGTACTCATCGTTTTACCCTTCCCCCTAGTGGATTCGTCCCCAATGTCGTTTTAGTTGCACACACTTTTTAGTCTCCTTGCATTTATAAATTCCATCTATAATTCGATGAGGCTAGTTTTTATACTTACAATTATTTTTACTTATGCTTTGTCATTTTTTGGTCGCGTTCTGAGGGGATGTTACAAGGAGTGCGTCTAGTCCCTAGGGTGTAGTCAATATTGAAAACCCTTTCATGACTCGACATCGGGAAAAGTGTGCACCCCTTTCCAATGTGAGCCATGTAGGCCCTATTCATACTCAAGCATTCTGTCATAATGGAAATAAAATCAAAACATGATCTGCATATGGGATTTAACAATTTGACATGCATATTCTGAGCTAGGATCATAGAACACTTATCCATTTGTTGATGCAGTATTCCTTTGTTAAGGAGGAATGGGGGATCCCTTCTCTGAGTTGACAGTCCCTCGGTTTTCCATCCCAACTCCTTTCACATTCCCTATCCACACATGTCTTACCGACATAATCTACACCATCTCACTCATGTTGCTTACGAAACATGCAGTGCAAATGGGACATTTCCAAAATGTCCATTGGAGTTTCACCCGAAACCCATTTCCAAGATAGGGGAAACCCTCCCCATGAAGTTTGGCTCCTGCAGGCCATCACACATGATCTTCCTGTAGCATGTACCCCTGGCACATTCATCAAGTAGCGAAACGGTCAATCAATATCTACTAATACAATCCAAATTTGATTGTTCCATAACCAAGCAATGGCATCAGTAATTAAATTCAATATGAATTTGCAACTCTATCTACTACAGAAATTGATTTGCTTAGCAATGAGGTGATCCTCATTTGTTGGTCTCTTGTAAGCAGCACCATTCTGCCCATTGAAATTTTATGCTTACTAGCATAACATGGACATCAACTTACAACACGTCCTCCTGACACAATTCTACACAAGCCAACAATGATCAGTAGTTATCAGCAATTTCTCAAATCTGAAATTTACAAATTCAAATTGACAACTCATTCTACATACAGACTAATTTCACAGCCATGAGACTCTTCTCATGAGTTTTGGCTCTTTCATAGGGTACATTTCAGCCTTTGTCATGGTCTTACCCATATTGTCATGCCCCAACCAATCTACCTGAAACCTGAACTTCAATCAGCCAACACTTGGTAAGTCTTGATGCATATAACTTTTCATTGCTGCAACAATCACTGAAGCATTTTCAGAATTATAGAATTCAAATACTTCCAATTGTTAGCATACCAATACCACCAAAACTAATTTACTTCACGTGAATCATTATCATACTAAAATTGCAAGGTATAGTCACATCATTTATGCAATTTAAATGAAGTGTTTAGATACTCCTTACTTCACAAGCGTATCATTTGTACCACCTTGCCCTTCCATAGAGAATTTTCGGCAGCCAATTGATCATGACTACCCTCTTCATGCACTTACTATCCTGCATTCATAACAGCTCTGGAAATGGTTCTAGAATTATCATCAATTCATCATTTCAGCCATTAGTTAGTCATGATAAACAAGCATTATCTCGATGCATTTTCAGCATCCCCATGCCATAATTTCTATGTACACAAGCTTATAAAATATAATATAGTTAGCAAGACAGGGTTTAAGGGACTTTCATTTTCAAAACCCTCATCTTTTCTTGGAATTCCTCTTCTGCATAATAGCTGGTTCGACTTCATGGTCTTTGCTATCTCTAGGCATGCAATCCTCGGATTGTCCATATTGACAGGAGCACAATTCTTTTCAGCAGCCACTGGTACTTTTTTGCTCCTCATTCAAATTCTAGTGATTCACCTTTGTTGCCTACTAGATAAGCCTTCTAACACCTATCCACATGTTCCATTCCGACCTCGGGTGTGAAAACCACACCCCTTCTAAAATGATAATTTTCACCAAATTTAGGCAAAACACACAACTGTATTTTGGTCTGGAATGCTAACTTCAGCCACCTAGGATTTTTCCTTTTTAGCCCTGAAATCCACAGAAGAATTGCTGAAAAATCCACTGGAAAAACAGTTGAAAATTGCTAAAGAATCCCACTTGAAAAACCCAAAATTTCCCTTGTCAAATCGAACCTCTTCCCAACTAAAATTTCGACACTTTGGCGGTCAAAACAACTAGTTTTCCTCCAGCACTCATCAGCGGCCCTATCACAGTAATTTTCTGACGTATCAGATCCTTGGTCGTCTAAGCTGTTGGACTACCATCGGCGATGCCAAGGACTGTTGTGTGTCGGTGATCGGAATGTTAATCACTACAGCATCAGCAAGGAAACTAAATCCATAACGATGTATCGGCAATGGGAAGCACTCTTCATCGGGTGGATAGTTCCTTAGGAATCTACAATGACGGGCAACAAACCATCAGTGGGTTCTGCGGACCATACAACTCATTGGCAGTCAAAACCTCTAAGCACTATGTATCGACGATAAAAAATGAACGTGTCCACTACATCAGTGACCGGAGCACTATTGGCAGTTGAAGACTCTAATCGTTGGGGTGATAGTCCAACTAATAGCCGCAACAGCGGACTCACAAACAACTAAACTTTTTCGATGTCCATTGACGCTCAAGATAACTAAATTCTCCCGACACATCAACGGACCCATCAACTAATTTCTTCCAATGTATCGACGATCCAATCCTCCAATCAAGTAGTTTTTTTTATGATATCTATCCCCAAATTTATATTAAAAAATTGTTTAAGAGGTGCTCCCTTTTTTAATTTTAAAGCATTTTGATTGGATAATACATGATGACATGGAATTTGTACTATTTTTGGAAGGCCCGTTTTAAATTGAAATTTCCTCTAATGGATAGTCTCTGGTGCCTCTCATAATTTAATGCCCAAGGGAGTGGTAGAAATTTTGGGAATCGAAGTTACTACAACATATAAAGATTTGTATTCCTTTGATTCTAGGAAGGTGAAGTGTCTTGGATTGATTAAGGACATGGTGGTAACTTTCTCAAATATGTCATCTAACACTATAGTGATGGATGTTGTTGTAGCAGACATTCCTCCAAAATTTTGTGTATAGTTTTCAAGGTCTTGGACTTCTAAATTGAAGGGCAGTTTGCAAATGGATATGTCTTATGCTACCATTCCTATGGTTGGTGGAAATAAAAGGTTATACATTGAGAAAATATCACCTTATTTAGTTAGCATCCAAGACAAAAATGACAGTCATGCTATTTATGATGTTGATACTGACTTAGGATCTTCCATTTTCTTTAATGATGGTTTTCCCTGTGATCCTAAATTTCCTGTTAAAGTAAAGGAAGAGGAAGAGTCTACAAAGAAACAAGAAGCTTTATAAAGGAAACAGAAAGAAGGTCTATGGACCATGTATTTTGATGGGTCTGTGGCTAAAGTTGGTGTTGGTGTTGGTGTGTACATTATCTCCCCTATCATGGATTTTAAAGTTCTATCGTATAAGCTAACTTTTGAATGTACTAACAATGTGGCAGAGTATGAATCTTTATTGTTGGAGTTGCATGCTTTGAAAGATATGGGATCCAAAAGGGTACAAGTCATGGGAGACTCATAGCTATTAATAAATCAAGTAAATGAAAGCTATCAAAGCAGGCATCCTAGAATGAGGGCTTATAGAAATGAAGTGTGGGATATGTTTGGTAATTATTTTACCGAGCATACAATCAGAGTAGTTCCCAGTTATGAAAACACAATGGCCAACTCTTTAGCTATTGCTGCTAGTAAATTCAAAACTCCCACTGCTGGTTAGAAAAATTATAAGTTGGATATTGTGAAAAGACCTTCCATACCAGATAATTCCAAATACTGGCAGGTATTTGAAGATGACATGCAAATTAAAATATTTTTAGAATTGTCTAGTGAAGTTGTAAATACACAAGTAGAAAGTGAAAATGATAATTGTGAAAACTTCCAAGATGTTGAAGGATGTGAAGAGGAAAGTATTGAAGGTAGAAATTTAAAAAATTTGCTAGGGGGAGAGGACATAGTACAGTTGAAGAGTAATTATATCCCTAGAGGCCTAATTCCCCTAGAAAAACTGTTTGATCAGAATGATGTCGCTAGAGATCCAAAACTAAATCCTGCTGATGGTGTTATTGAAGACAGAAATATAGGAACTGAAGAAAATCCAAGGATTATCAAACTGTCAAAAACCTTCATGTTATCACTCCAAGAAACTTCTCTAGGTTGCAGCTCAAGGATGCCTTGTAACTTAAATGTTTTAATGGTTTTTCTAGCTGGATCAAGTCAGGTGACCTACAAGACCTCACACTCTCAAGACATGCATGAAACTCAATCAAAGATAAGGCTTCTAACTACCACTATTCAGAGGTTTGATAATATGATGAAGAGATGGAGAATTTATTATGCTAGCAGATTCATACATAAAACAGATATATATAAATAGCTAATCATAACAAGGAAAGTACTTGCAATTAAAATTATCAACATGCAAATAGGATTATAGCTATCAGACATCAAATAACATGAATAAACCTTAACAACACATTCAAGCATAAGCACAGAACAAACAAGAAATGGAAGCTAAACATATGATAGCAAAAGAGCTTATATTAGGTCATGCGCAATATGAGAAGCTTGATAATAATAATGGTCAAAAGGTCCCCGAAGTCGAACCCTTGCTTAAACATAATTCTTAGGATTTATAGCCTTTACAAAAATATTTAGATCTTGAAAAGTTGGATCTATTTTAGTGAAAATATATAAAATAAATGTTTTTTGCAAAATTAGGTTAGAAACCCTAATTTAACTACTAGTCTATCTAACTGTAACATTTGTTCACTTCTTGAACTTTTTGATGACTGTAGTGAGTACTGGAGTAAAATTATAACCTATGCTCTAATAGATAAGCTATTGTTGGTTAAAACATGTAGGTTTTGTGACCCTTTCCTCCTTGATGTAACTACAAAACTGGAACAGACCTTTGATGGTGTTCTTCAGCAACTTTCAGCTTTCCACTTCATCCCTGAGATAGTTATATTCGCCCAAACTGGTCTCTTGTGCCAAAATATCTTTCTACGCCTCTTTTTTCTTTCGGTGGTTGAGTCAAAATCTCGGGCCTGTTAGCTACCGAAAGCTCTGCTTTCGGTGGCTAATGAATCGCTTCAGCATCTGCCTCAACCACTGAAAGCCATGTTTTTACAAAAATTATAATCAACCTCCCAATTCATTATTTTCAGATGTGTTGTTGATCTTCTGGCCCTTCTTCAGATTGCCTAATTCTTGGAAAATCAATAGCATCCTGGGTTGCCTCTAGGTTCTGAAGGCTTATTGCTACTTCAACTAGGGTTTCTAGTGCAAAGTGAGTCTGAGAGCTAGGGTTTGGTATGGAATTATTCACCTGCAATCTCAGAAGCCTAATCATCCTGTACATCCTGGCATTGTCCTGCATGTATCTTAGATTTCTCCTTTTCATCATGATATACATCCCTCTCATCTCAGGGACAGAATTGTGCAACTCCTTATTTCTCTTGGTCAACATGGAATTATTCCTCTTTATCTCCTTGTCCAAAACCTCTAGTTCATGTATTTTCTCTAGTAGTTTGTTTACTCTCTGAGACCTAGGTTTTCTTGAGGAGGTCTCTATTATTTGTTCATCCTACCCTTTCCTAGGTGTTGGTGAAGGAAACTCTTCTTGTTCTGCTATCAACTGCTCTGTTAGGTCAACCCCTTCCTCCCTTTCTTCTTCTGAGTCTAAGTAGGGCAAGTTCATAATGTTTTCACGTTGTACTGGGATTTTCTTTCCCTTTTCACTGAAGTCTAGGTTTCTTTTAGCTTGGTTGGTTTTAGAAGGGGAAGAAGGCTGATCTACTATTGTTGGTGAGATAGCCCTTCTTTTTCTCTTTCCACTCCTAGGGGTGGTGGATTTCTTCAAAGAAGTCATTCCTTTCTCTTCTAGTTGTAGGTCTGTTTCAAACTCATTCCAGAACAAAAAATGTGTCCATGCTATGTTTCTCCTCTGCAGCAATTTTTGGACAATGAGTTGTATGAGGCCATGGTGAGACAACTTTCCTACAATTTTGGTGGGCTGGGCCTTTACCTGGTGTGCCATTTTGTTAAGCTCTTGTGGAGGTAGAAAGGTAAATTTAAAGGGCTTCTTCCTGTAAAATGGTTCATCAGTTTGAAGTGATATATCATTTCCCTGTTGTATCTACCTTCATAGGTTATATACACCAAAATTGCTTTCAGTACCTACTGCCATTTCTCTTCTATCTAGGTGGAAGGAACACTTTTCTTCCATACCACATTTATGTGTTCAAGTTTTAGATAGGATCTGAACTCTACATTTTTAGTGATGGTGGTCTTAAACCACTTCTCCCTAGTTCTTGGGAGTTATGTCACCTCTGCAATTAGGGTTTCATCCACTAGGAACTCTTCATTTCCCATCAGTGCCTTGGAGCCATCAAAAGAGAGGGCAAATGCTTTAGCAACCTACTAGTGCGAACCTTGAATTTTCTCACAAAATTTGTAATAGCCTGCATCTTTGAAGAACTGGTAGACTTTTGGATGTGATTCTAGGTAGCTGATGTCTCCTAGTTCTTTCCTAAGAGCAGGTCCTCCTTTCTTCATCTCTAAATTGTGCTTCTGAGTACCTGCAAAAATTGAAATTCAAATTATGTCGAAGAGGTTAGCGAGCTGGTTTTCATAGATGGCCTCAAGCAATAAGGATGCATGCAATCAAAGGTGGAGTGTACTGGAGGTATGGCTCTAATTTTGAGGGGTTAACCACTTGGTAAGTGCTCGAGTGAGATGATCATAGCTTTTGGTGATATCTACGAGACAAGGAGCCCAGTAATCATTTTTAATTTTAACTTGGCATTCAATGGAGGTTTACTGTAGTCGTGGGACAGATGGAGGGTAGATTAGGGTTTTTATTCCCATCAGTCAGGTCAGATCAATAACGACCTCTTTAATCATCAACTTATGCCTTACTACAGTTTCCCCGTACTTTCAGTGGTTTATCATGCCAAATCATGACCTGTCTTGTGGTGACGAGTTTGATTTGACGAACAGGTAATAGTTTTCTCTTTTCGGCCTTTTTGATGGTTAAGAGTATCTTGGGTTTTGTTTGCTAGCTAGCGAAAGCTGAGATTTTGGTGGCTAATGAACCGCTGACACGTTCTCCTAAGCCACCAAAACTTTCTTTCCAAAAGAACATATGTAATGAGCTTTTGGTGGCTTATCGTCTTTCTGGATCTCATCGTTTAGCTACTGAAAGGCAGGTATTTCGGTGGCTAATGAACTATTTGAAATTTCATCCCAAGCCACTGAAATTTTGCCTTTCCAAAAACATATTCCATTTGATGTCCTCCTGAAAACACTCGCTAAGCTTCCGAAACCAAGGCTTTTCAGTGTCTAATGAGCTGTTGGAAATCTCGCCTAAGCCACTGAAAGTCCTTTTCCCAATATTTTAATAAGAATGTGATGAGAAGGCTTTCAGTGGATAACATGGTCCTTCGTTAAACTATTAGCTTCCAAAAGCTAGGCTTTTTGGTGGCTAATGAGTTGTTGAAAATCTTGCCTAAGCCACCGAAAGCTAAAACTTTCAAATTTATTAAATAACAGAACATCAGATATCCCAACTTTGTTAGTCACCCCAATATATTTCATAATATGACTTGAAATATTCATCCTATCAAAAAATAAATTGTCTAAGTGAACTTATTGAAAATAAATTTATTTTGGGAGATAACATCTAGCTCCTACTCGGGGATGGGAACCTTCCTGTGAGGTCCCAAGAACCCCAGACCAAAATGCCTTTCCTGAAAAACAAATAAGAATTAAACCTATATTCTACTGTTCCATTGGGCATGTAGTTTATTTTGTAAGCAAAAACAACCTACTAACTAATATTTTACAATAACAAGGCCTCAAAGCCTCAGATAAAATAGAGTTTCAGAAATCGCCCATTTACTAGGCCATCAAACACCTCCTCTCCTTCCAGATTTTGCAACTTGAACGTGTTGTTCTACTGTATCTGAGCTATCACAAAAGGGCCTATCCACATAGAGTCAAACTTTCCATGCTTTCCCTTGTCTTTCCTGACAGTATCCCACTTGAGGACCCAATCTCCAACTTGAAAGCCATCCACTTTTTCCCTTTTGTCAAAAATAATCTTGAACTTCTATTGATGAGCTTCTGACTTTTCTAACACTTGTTCCCTGACTTGCTGTAACTCCACCAAATCCACGATCCTCCTCACCATATCATTTTTTTCATCCTGCTCCTCCTGGAAGAATTTTGCCACTAGTAGAATTAGCTGAATGGGAAAAATGGCCTCAGTACCATAAACTAATTTTAAAGGAGAAGTCCCTATGGATCTTTTGTCAGTTACCCTATCATCCCATAGAGCAAACTTTAGCTTAGAATCCCAGCTTTTCTGATTTGTCTCCAATAGTTTTCTAATGATCCTGACTAGGATTTTGTTGGATGACTCAGCCAAGACATTGCCTTGAGGGTAATAAGATGTGTGGATTGCACCAGCTAAATTCCCATTGACTCACACATGTTAACCAATGCCCCAGCTTTGAAAGCTGGTGCATTATCAGTTACTAGCCATACTAGGCAACCAAGCCTGATAAAGATGTTCTCATATAAAAACTTCATGATGACCTGATGAGTTGCATTCCTGGTAGGTACTACCTCTATCCACTTGGAGAAATAGTCTGTGGCTACTAGGATCCATTTGTGCTGACCACTGGATGAAGGATTAATTTCACCTATGAAATCAAGACCCCATTGCTGGAAAGGACCATTCACTACAATAGGTCTAAGGGAAAAGGATCTGAGCTGCTGCTTCCCTATAAATCTTTAGCACTTTTCACAGGCTCTCACAAAGGTACACACATCATAAAAAAGAACAGGCCAATAGTACCCAGCCCTCATAATCTTGTGGGTTGTGGTCTTCCAGTAATGATGGAATCCACATGTGCTTGAATGAAACTGATGCATGACCAGAACTGACTCTTCTTTATCTAGACATCTCAACAAAACACCAGACAGATCTTTCCAATACAGCAGTTTATCAATTACACAAAATTTAACAGACTTCAGTTTAAGAGCCCATGCTTGATTTAGAGTGATTCTAGGAGGAACTTCTAATTTTTGTAGGAAATGAATAATACCTAAGTACCACTCACATGAGGACAAGTTGTCAGCTACTTGTTGAATGTCATTCTAATCCTGAACTGCTTCTGCTACTACTTCAGTTTGCAAATTTGCTTAAGTTACATAAGTGAAATTCATCCCCAAAAGATCACAGTTTTCTTTAGCCATGATTTTAGCCAGACCTTGGCCTTTCACTAACTTGGTTGGCTTTACTTCTATGTCAAACTCAATAATCTTGGCAATCCATTTAGCTCTCTTTCCATCAATGTTAGGATACATCAACACATCCTTTACAGTAGCTGAAGGGACATAAGCAAGGACTTTTCCATGTAGAATGTAAATCCTGAAATTTTTCAATGACTTGATGAGAGAATAAGCTTGCTTTTCAATGGGATCATACTTTAGTTCAGCATCCCTCAATGTCTTGCTGAAAAATGCAATTGGGAGATCAAGACCTTCATCATCTTTTTGTAATAGTACAGCTTCCACTATGTCATAGGATGCAAAAGAGAAGATGTAGAAACCCTTGGTATAGTCTGGACTAATCAGAGTGGGAGCTTTCATGATATCCTTCTTGATGTCTTCAAAAGAGCTTCTTGCTTGCTCAGTCCATTTGATTTATGCATCCTTTTTCAACATAGATGTTATGTGCTTTTCCAACTTAGAAAAGTTAGGGATGAACCTCCTTACAAAATTTATCTTACCCAGAAATGACTGAATATCCCTTTTTGACCTAGGTATGGACAACTTCTGGATTGCTTCAACTCTAACAAGATCTATCTTCACAACTTCAGTTGAGACTATGTGACCTAGGAGTTTGCCCTTACTGAGTGCAAATTGAGACTTCTTCAGGTTCGGTGATATCCCAAATTTTCTTCATTTCATAAATACCCTCCTCAAGTGTTGCAAATGTTCTTCATGGCTGTGGCAGTAAACAGTGAAGTCATCTACGTATATAAGCACAAATTTGTCTTTCAATCCTACAAAAGCTAGGTCCATGGCTCTCTGAAAAGTGGCCCCCAGCATTCATCAGCCCAAATGGTATTTTTACATACATGAAAGTGCCCCAGGGAGTGATAAAAGCAATCTTCTCTTGGTCATCAGGGTGCACAGCAACTTGGTTGTATCCAGAGAAACCATCCAGGAAAGACATGACACTAACCCCCGAGACTCTTTGCAATAGATGTTCCATCTTGGGTAGGGGATAGTTATCTTTCTTGGAGCATTTGTTTAGATTTCTGAAATCCACACATAACCTAATCTCCCCGTTATTCTTCCTTACCACCACTAAGTTTGTAATCCATCTGGAATACCTTAGGGGAATTATGATTTTGGCTTTGAGGAGCTTATGGATTTCTTTTTCAATTATAGGAAGTAGGAGAGGACTGATAGATCTCAGCTTCTTTTTGGAAGGGATGGTGTCCTTCTCCAAGGGGATCCTGTGTTGGATGATATTAGTGTCATAGGTTTTCAAGTCACTATATTCCTAGGAAAAGATATCAGCAAATTCTTTTATCAGGCTACAAAATTTGGACCTCTAATCAACAGTCAACTCAGTGGATAGATTTATAGGTTTTGGATGACTTTGGATACCTATGTTTTGTTCTTGGACAGTAGGGTCTTGCTCCTTTTTGGTAGGTTTGAGAGGGATATCATTATGATCAAATAGCTCTTCCAAGGGTACCAGACCTCGAGGTATATAATTGCTGGGTAACTAAACAATATTCTGATCACCTAATTTATCTTTCAACTTGATCTTCTGGGATTCTTCCATATTTAGGTTTTCTTGATCTATATGCATATCAGAGAATTCATCTACTAGCTAGAGGAATTTACTAAGCTCATCATCATTCTCAAACACCTTCCAAAAGTTTACATTATCTGGTAGGGAAGGTCTATACTTGGCTTGGATATCATAGCTGAGCCTAGGAGGTAAAGGGGGAACAAACAGACTTGCAGAGATAGCAAGGGAATCATCCAGGTGATTCATAGCCCTAGGTATATATGAGAGCTCAAAAAACATGAAGGAGTCTCTGAGTTTCCATACCTCATCCATGTAAGCCTTTAGTCTGACATTATTTGCTTGAAAGGTGTTGTTGACTTGCTGTATAATAAGATCTACATCTCCAAAGATTTTCATGCACATGATCCCCATTTCCTTGGTAGCCTACACCCCTAACAGCAATGCTTCATATTCTGCTATATTGTTAGTAGTTTTAAAATCAAGCTTATAAGATAGATGAATAGTCTCTTTTGATGGAGAAATCAACACTACACCTGCACCTGCTAAGGATTGAGTACTGGCCCCATCAAAATACATGCTCCAAACTGATGTGGTCACTTATTCAGACTGCTGATAGATGGGATTTGTAAGCTGTATGGATGTTGGCTGGGAATCATCTATCTATAGGATGCATGACCCAAATTCTATGTCTACCGCATATATCGAATGGTTTATAGAGTTCTTGGCATTACTGATGATATAGGTGAACTGGTTCTCTCTGTAGAGTCTCTTGTTCTCCCCTCCAAACATTGGAATTGTAGCATATGTGAGGTCCATTTGAAGGGTACCACCCAGCCTTTTACTCCATGAGCGAGACAAAAGGAGGCCAAACTTAGGTGGGATATCAGCTACCACTATGTCCATCACTATGCTTTTTGAAGGCAACTGGGAGAGGTTTATGACAAGGTCTTTGATGAGGCCCAAGAACTTGACCTTCCTGGAGTCAAATGAAAACAGATCATGGTAGGGTTTTGTAATGCTGAGGCCAACCTCATCCATCACATCCTTTGGCATTAGGTTATGGGAAGTTTCTGAGTTCAGCAAATAGTTATGAAGGATTTTATCATGGATATTCAGAGATATGTAGAAAGTTGGGCAAGAATCATCCAGCTCTTCAATCATAGGACCTAGGATTACTATGGGCTTATCATCTTGCAAGTTCACAAAGTCAGCAACTAGGGGAGTCCTTGGCTAAAGGGACTTCAGGATGGATATCTTGAAGGCCTCATTCTTCATCAGTTCTATCAAGGGAAAAGGGATTTTCAACTTCTGAATTTCTGACTCAAGATTGAAAGCATAGGACAACTTTTCAAAAGTTCTTACCTTTGGTGGTGTGGCTTTGAGATGAATAAGATCATGAGCTGATGGTTGTAATGGCCTTTGTTGTTGTTTTGGAGTGACAATCATCTTATTTGGTAGAACAACACTCCTCTTAGCTGGATTAGTAGGCTGCTTTGTAGGGACAAAATTCTTCTTGGGGGGAGAAACAAGCCTAGATCTCAAATTATATCCCTCCTAATCATCTACCTGATACCGAGATTCTTCCATAATCTGCTCATTCATGAGGGCTCCCTCATAGTCTTCTTGTGTCAAGAAGGAGTAATCAACTTCATCCTCCATGTAGTTGATGTTGTCTTCTAGATCTCCTTCTCCTTGAGTGAAGTCTGGTTCTTCTTCTATTACAGCATTCTGAAAAGGAGCTTTGATTCTTTAATCCTCAGCCTGATTCCTATCCCTTTGAAGGATTTGAGCTAGGGGATTATTTCTTCTATAAGGGACAAAATTACGGTTTCTGGGAGCAAAATCATTTGGCCCTTTACCCCTCACAAGTATTTTTCCTCGGTCTTTCAGCCTAGACATTTCAGCAGTCAAACTATCCAACGTTTTGGCCATTTTGTCAATTTTGTTCTCTGATGAAGAATCCCCAAGAGGATATGTGGACTGCTTCTTCCTATCTATCTTACCATTGACCTTCTAAGATGCAATGATGTTGGATTCTACCTCTAGGGAAGCATCTTGCATGAGTGACAAGGAAGTATATATTCTTTCTCTGAGTAGAAGGAAGAACTCAGAATCAAAGGCATTGGAATAGGTGATTTTAGTTGAGGTGTCAGTGGGCTTGATCTTAGCATGGATCTTGCTGAACATCTTGTTAAATCTTTTGGTAAAGTTAGAAACTGACTCACCATTCTCCCTCTTCATATTGCTAAACTCAATGACATAATAAAAGTGGTCTCTTCTCTCCCCCCAGTGCTTCAAAAATATGTCATCTAGGGATTCAATGCTTGCTATTGATCCAGCAGGCAGCTCTTTGAACCACTTCCTAGCCTAACCATCTAGGATTTGCACAAAAACCCTAGTCCACACATCTTCTTGTTCTATGTTTATGTTTTCAGCATAACTGTAGAATGCTTCTAGGTGTTCTTCAGCTGTGAAGTCTCCCTCCCCGGTAAACTTAGGCATGTATTTGAGGTAGTCTCTAATAGGCATAGCAGCAAGAGGGTTAAGCAGGATTAGAGGGGCATACCTGGCCACAAGGATCCTTTCCACTTTGGTCAAAGGGACATTCATATTGGAAGTCGGTATGGAAAGGGCAGAAAGAGATACTGCTAGTGTGAGTGGTGGATGAGGGAATATTTGGGGTGGATTTATCTCAGTACAGTTGCCAGGGATTGGATCTACACAAGCGGTAGTGCTTGAAGATTATTCAACCCTAAAATTTTCTGATTCAATTATAAATTCTTGAGAATAATATGTTTCAGCAGAAGGAGATGGAAATGGAGGTCTATTTGATATAACAGCAGAAATTCTTCTTGAAATACTTGATGTGGCTTCCCTTGTAGCTCTAGAGGTCTGTTTGAGTGAAGCCCTAGCTCTTCTTATAATCTCTTATGGATCTGAAACAGGTGTTACTAGTGGCCCTTGAGGGTTTTCTCTGGTACTTGGTCTTCTTGAAGCCACCTTCTTCCAATGGAGTCACCATATAGATGATTACAACCAAAATAGTATCCAAACTTTTTCTATCATCAAAGTAGGATCTATGTTGTCTCCCAGGGAAGCTGAGCTTCAATCTCCTCTCCCCGGCAATAGCGCCAATTTCTTATCACTCCATGGCACTCCTCTAGGTTGCAGCTTGAGGATGTTTGCTAACTAAATTTTTTTTATTTCTTTTTCTAGCTAGATCAAGTTGGGTGACCTATAGGATCTCACACTCTCAAGACATTAATGAAACTCAATCAAAGATAAGGCTTCTAACTACCATTGTTCATAGGTTTGATAATATGGCGAAGAGAGGGAGAACTTATTATGCTGGCAGATTCATACATAAAACAGTTATATATAAATGGCTAATCATAACAAGGAAATTACTTGCAATTCAAATTATCAACATCCAGATAGGATGACAGCTATCAGACATCAAATAACATGAATAAACCTAAACAACACATTCAAGCATAAGCACAGAACAGACAAGAAATGGAAGTTGAACATATGATAGCAAAAGGTCCCCGAATTCGAAACCTTGCTTAAACATAATTCTTAGGCTTTATAGCCTTTATAAAAATATTCAGATCCTGAAAAGTTGGATCTGTTTTACTAAAAATATATAAAATAAATGTTTTTTGCAAAATTAGGTCAAAAACCCTAATCTAACTACTAGTCTATCTAATTGTAACACTTGTTCACTTCTTGAACTTTTTGATGACTACAGTGAGTACTGGAGTAAAACTGTAACCTGTCCTCTAATAGATAAGCTACTGTTGGTTAAAACAAGTATGGTTTGTGACCCTTTCCTCCTTGATGTAACTACAAAACTAGAACAGACCTTCTTTGATGGTGTTCTTTAGCAACTTTCATCTTTCCACTTCATCCCTGAGATAGTTATATTCGCCGAAACTGGTCTCTTGTGCCAAAATATATTTATGCACCTCTTTTTTCTTTTGGTTGTTAAGGAGTCAAAATCTCGGATCTATTAGCTGCCGAAAGCTCTACTTTCAGTGGCTAATGAACTGCTTCAACGTCCGCTTAAGCCACCAAAAGCCCTGTTTTTGAAAAAATTGTAATCGACCTCCCAATTCATCCTTTTCAAATGTGTCTTTGATCTTCTGCCACTTCTTCAGCTTGCCCAATGCTTGGAAAATCAACAACATCTTGGGCTGCCTCTAGGTTCTGAAGGCTTGTTGCTTCTTCAGCTAGGGTTTCTAGTGCAAAGTGAGTCTGAGAGATAGGGTTTGGTCTGGAATTCTTCACCTGCAACCTCATAAGCATGATCATACTGTACAACCTGGTGTTGTCCTACATGTATCTTAGATTTCTCCTTTTCAGCATGATATACATTCCTCTCATCTTCAGGACAGAATTGCGCAACTCCTTATTTATCTTGGTCAACATGGCATTATTCCGCTTTATCTCCCTATCCAAAACCTCTAGTTCATGTATTTTCTCTAGTAGTTTGTTTACTCTCTAAGACCTAGGTTTGCTTGAGGAGGTCTCTGCTATTTTTTCATCCTACCCTTTCCTAGGTGTTGGTGAAGGAAACTCTTCTTCTTCTGCTGTCAACTACTCTATTTGGTGAACCCCTTCCTCCCTTTCTTCTTCTGAGTCTGAGTAGGGCAAGTTCATAATGTTTTCACTTTGTGCTGGGATTTCCCTGCCCATTTCACTGAAGTCTAGGTTTCTTTTAGCTTGGTTGGTTTTAGAAGGGGAAGAAGGCTGATCTACTATTGCTGGTGAGATAGCCCTTCTTTTTCTCTTTCCACTCCTGGGGGTGGTGGATTTATTCGAAGGAGACTTTCCTTTCTCTTCTGGTTGTAGGCCTGTTTCAAACTCATTCCAGAACAAAAAATGTGTCCATGCTATGTTTCTCCTCTACAGCAATTTTTGGACAATGAGTTGTATGAGGCCATGGTGAGACAACCTTCCTGCAATTTTGGTGGGATAGACCTTTACCTAGTGTGCCGTTTTTGTTAAGCTCTTGTGGAGGTAGAAAGGTAAATTTAAAGGGCTTCTTCCTGTAAAATGGTTCATCAGTTTGAAGTGATATATCATTTCCCTGTTGTATCTACCTTCACAAGTTATATACACCAAAATTTATTTTAGTAACCGCTGCCATTTCTCTTCTAGCCAGGTGGAAGGAACACCTTTATTCCATACTGTTGGAATATATTAAACCCACTCACAACTTAGGATAAAATAATTAATCATTATTTGATTAATTATTCACCCACTAGATTAATTAGTTGGCTTCCACTTGCACCTTAAAGTCAATACATGCCATCTATTTCCTAGGAATGATTTATTTCCAATTCTAGGTTGATCTTAACCACCTTTTGACCATCCAGAATTAGTATACAGGACTTTACAGCAGATTCTGCTTTATTCTGCTTTTCTTGTTTTTCTATGGATAAGATAAAAGCTAGCCAACTAGGAAACTGGGAGCTTTTGTTTCCAACCCATCCTCCATAAGTTTTTCTCCATTTTCTAGGATTAGCATGTTTTTTCCATCTCCTTGACAACTCACTCATGCTTTTTCCAACTCATGAGGTGCTTGATAGATTTGGTAAGTGCTTTAGCCACCTATGGGGGTTTGCTATATATTAGTAAGTCAGCCTTTTTGAGATTTATGAGTTGTTTCCATACAATTCGATTTTCCTATGAGGGATGTACTATTTATGTACACTATTATTTATCATTATTCAATGGAAGGATACACACCAATATTCATCTCTTCATTCATGTGATCCAGTCTCTTTTATTCTCTCTATTTTTCATGTGTATGCTTGTGAGAATTATTAGTAGAAAGATATATTTCCTGTGCTTCTTCTTAGCATCATTGCTCATAGCATTGATCTATTATTTCTACACATACCACATTTCTGTGTTCAGGTTTTAGATAGGATCTGAACTCCACATTTTTAGTGATGGTGGTCTTAAACCACTTCTCCCCAGTTCTTGGGAGTTTTTTCACCTTTGAAATTAGGGTTTCATCCGATAGGAACTCTTCCTTGCCTATTAGTGCCTTGGAGCCATCAAAAGAGAGAGAAAATGCTTCAGCAACCTGCTGGTGTGAACCTTGAATTTTCTCACAAAATTTGTAACAGCCTACATCTTTGAAGAACTAGCAGACTTCTGGATGTGATTCTAGGTAGCTGATGTCTCCTAGTTCTTTCCTGAGAGAAGGTCCTCCTTTCTTCATCTCTAAATTGTGCTTCTGAGTACCTACAAAAATTGAAATTAAAATTCTGTGGAAAAGGTTAACGGGCTGGTTTTCAGAGATGGCCTCAAGCAGTAAGGATGCATGCAATCAAAGGTGGAGTGTACTTGAGGTATGGCATTGATTCTGAGGGGTTAACCACTTGGTAAGTGCTTGAGTGAGATGGTGATAGCTTTTGGTGATATCTACGAGACAGACAGCCCAGTAATCATTTTTAATTTGAACTTGGCATTCAATGGAGGTTTACTGTAGTCGTGGGACATATGGAGGGTAGATTAGGGTTTTGATTCCCATCAGTCATGTCAAATCAATAACAACCTCTTTAATCATCAACTTATGCCTTATTGCATTTTCCCCGCCCTTTTGGTGGTTTATCGTGCCAAATCATGACCTGTCTTGTGGTGACAAGTTTGATTTGACGGGCAAGTAACCATTTTCTCTTTTCAGCCTTTTCGGTGGTTAAGAGTATCTAGAGTTTTGTTTGCTAACTACCAAAAGTTGAGCTTTCGATGGCTAATGAACTGCCAACATGTTGGCCCAAGCCACTGAAACTTTATTTCCAAAAGAACATGCGTAACGACCTTTTGGTGGCTTATCGTCTTTCTAGATCTCATCATTTAGCTGCTGAAAGGTAGGTCTTTCAATGGCTAATGAACTATTTGAATGTTCTCCCAAGCCACCGAAAGTTTCCATTTCCAAAAATGTATTTCATTTGCTTTCGTTGGTTAATGTCCTTGTGAAAACACTCGCTAAGCTGACAAAACCAAGGCTTTTCAGTGGCTAATGAGCTGTTGGAAAATTCGCCTAAGCCATCGAAAGTCCTTTTCCCAAAATTTTAATAAGAATGTGATGAGCAGGATTTTGGTGGATAACATGGTCCTGCGTTAAACTATTAGCTGCCGAAAGATAGGCTTTTCAGTGGCTAATGAGTTGTTGAAAATCTTGCCTAAGCCACCGAAAGCTAAAACTTTCAATTTCTTAAATAACAGAACATCAGATAGCCCAACTTTTTTAGTCACCCCAATATCTTCCTTAATATGACTTGAAATCTTCATCCTATCAAAAAATAAATTGTCTGAGTGAACTTATTGAAAATAAATTTATTTTGTGAGATAACACTTCATGTCAAAGAAAAGAAAGAATATATAGATATGATGAAAAGGTATACTAATGTCTTTGCCAAGAGTTGTGATGACCTAAAAGAGTATGATACTTCTATCATACAACATACCATCCCAATTAGACCTAGGGAAAAACCTTTTAGACAAAAACTCGGAATAATAAATCCAATGCTACTACTAGTTATTGAGAAAGAAATCAAAAAATTGTTTAATGCTAAGATTATAGTGACTCTGAGTTTTTCAAAATGGGTTGCAAATTTGGTGCATGTTAGGAAAAATAACAGTGAAGTCAGGCTTTGCATAGATTTCAGAAATCTCAACAAAGTCTCTTTGAAGGATAATTACTCTTTGCCAAAGATGGAACATATTTTGCAGAATGTAGTGGGGTCTAAAAGGATCTCAACTATGGATGGTTTCTCAGGGTATAATCAAGTCAAAGTGTTGCCTAAGGATCAAGAGAAGACTATTTTTACTACACCATGGGGTATGTTTGTGTATGCAAAAATTCCTTTTGGTTTAATGAATGCAGGGGTCACTTTACAGCGCGTCGTGGACATTGCTTTCGCATAGGAGAAGGACAAATTTGTTGTTGTTTACATGGATGACGTCATTGTGTACTCAAGGTCTAACAAGGAACACATTAAGCACTTGGGAAAAAAAATTTGAAATTCAGAAAGTATGGTATATCGTTGAACCCTAGAAAATCAAATTTTGCATTGGAGGAAGGAAAATTGTTAGGACACATTATTTCAAGAGATGGTATAAATATTGATCCATAGAGAATTAGTGCAATACAGAAGGTTGAAAAGCCAAGAAGAAAAAAATAAGTGCATTCATTCATTAGACAGGTAAACTTTTTGAGAAGGTTTATTCCCAGTTTTGTTGAGATGTTAATGAATATCACTAACATGCTGAAAAAGGATCATGAGATAAAATGGAAAACAAATGCAAGGAGATATTTCAGAGAGATTAAATAATCTATCACATAAGCCCCAAGTCTGGTAAGCCCATATTTTAGCAAATATTTTGTGATTTTTTCTTATACTTTTGATCATACCATAGTTGGAGTGTTGTTACAGAAAAATGGTCAGAATGTTGAATGGCTCATAGCCTTTTTTAGAAAAGTGTTAACAGATGGAGAGATAAAATATGACATCATGGAAAAACAAGCATATGCTCTAATCAAATCTTTGAAAGATTTCAGGGTTTATGTTCTTCATTCACATATTATTGCTTATGTTTCTAGCAATGTGGTGAAGAGCATTCTCACACAGCCAGATCCAGAAGGGAAATGAGAAAAATGGATTGTTGTGTTATTGGAGTATGACATTGAGATCAAGCCCACCAAACTAATAAAAGGACAAGGACTCACAAAGATGATGAAAAATTCCAATTGTGAATCCTTGCAACTCAATTTATTGACCAGTCATTCAAATTAGCTTGATGCAGGGGTGCAGGTAATGCCTGATTTCTGTATATCTCCTTGGTATTATGATATTGTATATGTGTTGCAAAATTTATAGGCTCCTGTAGGACTAAGAAAAACAAGATCAAGGTAAATAAAGTTGAAATCTTCCATGTTTTGTATTCTGAATGAATACCTTTATTGGAAGGATCCTGGTGGTGTCCTACTCAATTTTATTTTGGAGAATGAAGCTCAGTAGGTCGTGAAAGAATTTCACAAAGGAGACTGTGGGGGACATCATTCATGGAAAGTGACAGTTAATAAGATTCTGAGAGCTGGTTTCTATTGGTCCTTAATGTTTTCAGATTTCTACAGAGAGACCACTACATGTCACCAATGACAGATATTTGATGGTAAGATAAAGGGGGTTTCACTGCCTCTCAACCCAATATCTATAGAGGCACATTTTCAGCAGTTGGGACTAGATTTTATTGGGGAAATAAATCCAAACTCTTCAAGGAAGCATATATGGATCCTAACAACAATAGATTATTTTACAAAGTGGATTGAAGCAATACCCACCAGGAGGGTTACTGATGCAGTGATCATGGGTTTCCTTGAAGAAACTATTCTGGCCAGGTTTGGGTGCCCCGGGAGGATTTTTACAGACAATGAAGTTGCCTTCAATTATAAGAAAATGATAAGCTTCTATCACAAATATCATATCGTCCTTAATCATTCCACTGCTTACTATCCACACGGCAATGGACTGATGGAATCCTATAACAAAATTTTGGTGAGGATAATCAAAAAATTACTAGAAAATAACAAAATGGCTTGGCATACAAAACTGAAATATGGTTTGTGGGCTAATAGGATCAGCACTAAAAGGGAAATTTGAATGTCTGCATTCCAATTAGTATATGGACTTGAGGTGGTTTTTCCAGCATCTTCAGGAGTACTAGTCATGAAGTTGTTGCAGGAACAACAGGATGAACTAAATCACATGCAGAGAAGAATCAATCAGATCATAGAATTAAATGAGTTGAGGGACAAAGACTGTAGTAAAGTACAAATACATCAAGAAAAGATAAAGAACACTTTTGACAGGAAGGTAAAGGATGAACAATTTATGATTGAGGATTTGGTTCTGAAATGGGATGCGCCTCATGAAGAGAACGGGAAATATGGGAAGTTTGATCATATGTGGATGGGTCCTTATATTATTGCGGCATACAGAGGTGATAATTCCTTCATCCTACAATGACAAGATGTGTCTGCTGAATGAAGGTCCAGTCAATGGAAGGTTTCTCAAACATTACTTGTCTTGAAGGAGGAGTTAATTTTTGTATCATAGTTGTATATATTTATTTGCTTTTCAAATAGTACAGATGGTGAACTAACAGATTTGAAGCCCGAAGAGAAGGCCCTAAGATCTGGAAGGGTAGTCATGTTTTCTATTTTCCTGTGTTTTTTACTTGCAAAAAAATAGAAATAAGAAATCTGGGGATTTCATAAAAAGGTTGGGAGCCTCCCAATGGATTTGGCACCTAGTCTACGGGATTCTTTGCTACCTCGCAGGGAGGATAACAAGTTAGAGCCCGTTGTTAGCATCATTTCTGGGATAATTAATTGGCAAGGTATTTGGCCAATAATGATAAGAAAGGTATGAAAATTTTCACATCATATAACCTTAAAATATTGTTGATGAAGGTCTGTAGGCATTTGAAAGGACATTTTCAAATCTGGAATGACCAAATACATAAGAAATTCTGATTTTCGACTTTGAAAATGCTTATGGATGAAGAGATCTTCCATTAGTTGAATAATAACAGGGAATGGACAGTCTAGTTGTGCCATGGGAAAGATAAAAGGCCAGAAAATCATTTCCACCCAAGGAAATTCGAGGGCGGAAGAGCGGAAAGGGCCAAAAGTTGGTCATAAAGTGGGTTTTTCTTCCTTCCATTTTTCGCTGAAGGCAGAAGTGGAAGGGAGGAAACGAAAAAGACAAAATGCATTGGTAAAAAATGATAAATTCCAACTTCCACCTTCCACGATCCACCAGATCGAACAATCAAGAAAATTATCACGTGGATCAACGGTGCGGAAAGGTGCAAAGGTCAGAGATCAGAAAGCAAGAAATGCTAAGTTTCGGCCATAAGAAAATTCAATTCTCAATTTCCACATTCCATGAATATCTGACAGTTCATCGAGCTCCCGCACAGATCAATGATGCACAAAGAAAGAAGAAGGCTGGGTACCAAAAAGAGGAAAGACAAAAGTTTTGGTATTGAAAAGTTGAAGTTCCAATTTTTGATATCCTCTAGATCAATGACCTAGGACGATCTCGTTGAAGATCAATAGTTCATAAACGAACAAGGAGGGAGGATACCGGAAAGCAAAAATATATAAGAATTGATTGTGAAAAAGTTGAAGTTTTGATTTACGATACCCACCAGATTGACGATTAGGGAGGATTGCGCCCAAGATCGACAGTGTGGAATGAAAATATCGAAAGCAGAAAGGAAGAAGTGAAAAGGGAAAATAAGTTTGATTTGGAAAATTAGAATCTCGATCTCCGTTTTTCATGATCCACCAGATTGAGGGATCAGATTTTCTCCACCAGAGATAAACGACTGAGAAAATAATAAAGGGAGGAGATCGAAAAGTGGAAAACTTAAATAAATTGATTGTGAAATATTGAAGTCCTACATTCCACGATCCACAAGATCTACGATCTAGATATTTCCCGCACAAGATCGACGGTGCAAAAATAAAATGGCAGAAGCAGAAAGGCGGAAGCGAAATGTTCAAAACCAAGCTCCGAAGAAAATTGAAATACCTCTTTTCACAGCCCTTTTTCCTCGAAAGGAGGAAGATGAATGGAGGAAAGGCAGAGGCGAAAATATAAAATTTGCGTTATGAAAAGTCAGAATTCTGATTTCCACCCTCCGTAGATTGATCTCATATCAACAGCTTTGGATGAGCCCTCCCAAGATCGACAGTGTATAAAGCTAAAGGGTGAAAAGGATAAATCGAGGAAAAAAAGATAAAATTTAACCGTGAAGAAGCTATCAGCACATTTTCCACTTTTCGCAAACCCGAGATCGATGGCCCAGAATGAATCTTGAGGTGAGGTCACTGGTCCAAAAGTGATTTTGCTGGTAAAGATGAGGTCATGAATGAAATCATTGCAAGTTTCCTGGAAGAGCTCTGAAAGGTCATTATTAGCAAGCGAGCATGAGTCCTTGTTGTCCAAATCCTCCAACTGATCTATCATGCATTACCCTGCATGCTTGTTTGTTTGGATTATGATCATGGAGGATCCTCCAGGTCATCATGTTGTTAAGATTTTCAGTCTCATACTGTAATTTTTTTGGCTCTGTTTCGAGGTTGGTCTCGGGAGCCTATGAAGCTATAAATATACCCCCAATAGAGGAAGACAGGGTTGGAACCTGTGATAATTTTGTGTTATGCATTTTGTGATCTATTAGTAATAAAATTATAGAGTCGAATGTTGAATTGTTGTTGTAGAGATTCATGTGCAATTCGTAATTACAATTTGTTATTTCTTTTCCTCTGTGTATGTCTTCTTGTTTAACTTGCCATTATGTCTTCCTTTAGATCTAGAATGAGTGTATAATAGTTCATAATTCATATTGTTATTCTTTGGCTATTGTTCTAGGTTTTCACCAAGCTTTCCCACCAAAATTGATGCAGAATTCATCTTTCTGATGCTCTGTGCTGATGGACTATCGTTTTCTTCTTTTATCACCAAACCAACAGCATTTTGACTGTAACTAAGTGTTATCTTTCCTTTTTAGTTCTTTCCCTGGAAACTATTATGTAATTCATTTATATTTGTGACTCCATAGCCCAATTCATGCTTACCTTGTTTCAACCAAAAACTCAATCTGAATTTTGTTTTATTTTGATATATGGCCCTGTTAAAAAACTGTCACAGAGATCCCTCTTTAGAAAAGAAGAATCTAGCTCCCTTTCTTAAATTGGTTTTGTTATTACCTTGGGATTTACCTTCCAAAACCTTGGGTACATTCTGATTGCTAACAGATGGAAACCTCGGATGTGGATTATGTAAGCTTTCGACTGGGCACTGTATCTAACAAATAACCCCTTATTTCCTGAAGGATCCAACTTTGATATTTTCTCCTTGGGAACATGTAAGTAGATAGGAAAACCACATATCTTCAGGTGGCTTACTTCGGGCTTCTCACCAGTAAACATTTATTTTGAAGTTTTCTTCCCAAGAGAACTGTGGGATATCTTGTTTTGTACATAAACTATGGTCCTTGCTACTTCAACCCATAAATGCATAGGTATATCTTGATCATGGATCATGGATTTGATTTATTCCATGACAGATCTATTCTTCCTTTCTCCCATTCCATTCTGTTGAGGATTATAGGGTGTAGTAATCTCCCCCTTAATGCTAGATTCTTTACAGAAGTCCTTGAATTCATTTGAAATGAATTCCCCTCCATTATCTAATCTTAGGGTCTTGATCTTCTTTACACGGAGATTCTCAACAAGAGCCTTGAAATCTTTGAACTTTTCAAATACCTCATCTTTACTCTTCAAAAAGTATATCCAAGTCTTACGAGAGAAGTCATCAATAAAATATAAATAATAAACATATCAGCTTAAGAAAGTAGCTGACATCAGTCCACACACATCTGAGTGAACAATATCCAATATCCCCTTTGTTGTACTGTTACTTCTTGGAAATGGGTTCTTGGTATTCTTTCCTTGAGCACATCCTTTGAATACCCCTTCATGATTAATCTGGATCTCTGGTAAACTTGTTACTACCTTGCTCATAATTGGGAATTTCTTTTAGTTCACATGAGAAAGTCTTCTATTCCATAGTTCACATGGACTAATGGTACTAGTTGTAAACGATTAATCTGTGTGTCCCTTCAATTTGTAGAGTCCTCCTTCTTCAACACCAATTACAACTGCATCATCTATTGTCTTTCCTTTTGGACACATGAGGACTTCACCATCTACAAAGGAAACTCTAAAACGTTTCTTAACTAAGGATGGCATAGAAATAATATTCTTCTTTAAACCTGGAATATATAATAATTCTTTCATCTTCATGGATTTTCTGGATTTTATCTTGTAGGAGGCTTCTTCCATTCCTTTGATGGGAGATTGATAATCATCTCCAAGTTGCACCTTGTGTGGATAGTATTTTTGGGTAAGACATGAGAGAGAGTGTTTCTAACATATCATATGTTTGGAAGCACCACTATCTATGAACCAAGTGTCACTTCCATGGGATATTGATCTTGTGAGAGCTAAAATTAAGACATATTCTCTTCATCTGATTCATTCTCTTCCACTGCATGGGAATGGAACTTTCGATTCTTCTTCTTGACCTGATTTTTCTTAAGTGGACAATGTATGGCAATGTGTCCCAACTTATTACATGCATAACATTCGAAATATGAGTAATCATTTCTATGTTTCTTACCTCTTTGATATTATTACAAGTTTCTAGTAGGTGATCCTCTATCCCTCCTTGTGTTTCTTATATTCTGTACATGAGCTGCTAGAGATTGATATTCATTATCATTTAGCTTCTCTTCTCTATTTTCTATCCTTCCTTCCTCCTGTACAGATTCTTCCCATAGTTTACTGAACTTGGTCAACTTTCTTCTAGCACATATTCCATTGATTAAGGAATCCCATTCTCTTGGAAGACCATTTAAGGTGGTCATTACACCTTCTTCTTCTTACACCATGTAACCAATGGATTCTAGTTGTTCTTCAATCTGAGATACTCTTGAGAAGTATGACTGCATAGTTTCTTCCTTTTGCATCTTCACACCCTTGAGTAGGTTTCACAAGGTCATTCTTCTATTGATGTTCTTTCCTTCAAAAGACTAGTTAGTGCATAAAATATTTCCTTTGGAGTATTTTTAGAATATACTTGAGGGATCAAATGATCCTTAATAGAATCAGCTATGATCCTCTTATCTTTGATCATATCCTTCTTGTGTTTGGATTTTGCTTCATCTCCCTCTAGTTCCTTGACCTCATCTTTAATGTAGCCTTCTAGGTCATGTTCTTCAAGGATGAGCATGACTCTATACTTCCATGCACTGAAATTCTCTTCTCCTTCAAGAGACAATGAAAAAAAAATATCGTTTGCAATCTTCTGTTTCAAATCATCCTTTTCTACTTGAGATAGATATATTTCCCATTCCCAAGCACTTATTATAAACCAATGAGAAGATGGAAAATCCAACACTTCAAGTAAAGAAAAATAGTTCTTATAATCTAGATAATTTATCATAGGAGGACCTCTAGATAAGATGTGAAATATAGTGTTTAATTTCATAGTCTTGGATAACAAATTTATTTCCATTGTTTTTGCAAATAGACATGTGATGGTTCCTCCACTTTCCTCGAGTTTTCTCTTACTTATTGATTATTTATTATATTTGTCTTGATATTTCACATATTGAAATTTCTTGAAATATTTCCATCGGATAATAGTTTTCACCTCACCATTTACAATTTCCTTATCATACACCTTTCATGCATGCTTCTCTATTAGATATAACTTCATTTGCAATTTTTCTACCTTTCCAAGTTCTCAACTACATACAATGCATCTAACCATCATGAATCTTGTTTCTCATTTTTTGGAGATATTGTTTCAACAAATGGAAATTTTTTTAGACCCATTCTAGTTGGAATTGTCTCCATATATTCCATTGGAATTTTTCCCTTTTTCGTGATTGTGAATGGTTTGAGTTTCCTTCCAAGGAAAAATATACAACATTGTTGTTGCCGAATTCTAGTGAATTTGCATTTATCTCGATTTAGGCACTACATGAATTTATTTTATCATCCATTATACAGGGGTTAGATGCATTCTTAGAAGAGTTGACATTTATCTCATTGATGGGTTGCTCTAAAGAGCTTGAATCATGAAGAGAATGTGGATTCTTGGATTGAGGCTTCTGAAAATATAATAACACATCCCTTTGTTTTGATATTTTATTTCCATGATCATTGTTTGACATCTCATTGTCCACAATTAAAATTTCAAATTGATCTAGAAGTTAGAAGTGAAACCTGCATGAGAAAAATAATATAAAATTATTTCAATTTGTAACCCATCCATGATTACATGCTAGTTTCTAGAAAATTTGAAGCTATTAACCCATCCTGTCCATGTTTAACTTCAAATTAGACTTAAATCCATTAAAATCAATATGATTTTTTATTTCTTATGTGTAAAAAACCTTATATTTTATTTACATTTTTCATTGTTAAAAAATCTACTGGAAACAATGACATAGTCATAGGATTTAAGATTCAAGGTATACAAAACAATAAGAAAACATTGTCATTTCTATCTAACCCAACAATCAAAATTTACCATCTCTATCAATTGCACCCTTGTTTGACTTCAACCATGACAAACCTAGATAATGGCTTTCAAGATTCTTTGGAGATATTTGGGTCCCATTCAAATACTAGGGATGAAAATGAAAATGCAAATCAAATAAGCAGAATACAATGGTACACCTTAAACTGCAAGGGTTGATTAGGGGTATTCCCCTCCCCAAGCTTAAGGTTGGTGAGATGGTTAATGAGATTCTTATTGATGACTCTCTTCTTATTGTCTTGGAATAAAACAATCAATGGATTCTACCATGAACTATATCCATATTTCTAATAAGGCCTTTTGCTCTAAGTTTCATATGGCCAAATCATAATGCTACAATTTGTCTTGGGATGTCATATCTAACTATAGCTCATCAAGTGTGGGCTTATATTAATTATGAATACATGCTTAATATTTAAGGGTATCTCCCCTCTTTTCCTTTAGGCTTCATCAAAATCCCACTAGGAGGTGATGTTTCAATGTAGTAGGCAAGAGTAATTGAAGTTAATAAAACTAGAAATTTATCATGCATAATTATCTTTAGAGAGGGATCCCATTAGGGTAAAAGTGTTGGAGGAATATCAAATTCCAAAATTTATTATTGGATCTAACCAAAGTTCAAATTTAGAGAACCTTTGTGGATTAGAATATTTCAAATCTCTAAGAATATATTAAGTGTCGTGTTTGGAAGGGTGCTTCTCTATGTACATGTTTTTCTTGTAATGTCATTTTTTTTGCTGGTCTCCATGGGTATGGTATGAAGGAAAATATTTGGTGGAAGTCTCTTAGTTATCGACCAAATGGTTTTAACAAGAAACACATTACTTGAGAAAGGGATCCCTTTTGATGATTGTGCACAAAGAAGGAAGTTGTGGGTATGATTGGCTACTCTAAATTCAGGATTTTGGATTTCTAAATTGAACAAGACTATATTTGAGTGAGTTTGGGATTTGGTCAATAACATCATTTTTTCTTAAAATAAGGGGTCAATATAAACCATCCATAAAAATACCTAGATCCAATGGTTGATGTGTTTGTAACCTTGTAATCCTTTAAGGATAGTCTTGTTGTACGGAAGGAGATGTTGTAGATTTTTTTTTACTGAAATCAAAGATGGGTGAAGGAGGAAGTGTGTTGTATCTATGTATCTTGTGGTAATAATTGATCCTTGATCACTATTTCCCATGGATTTTTTCCCCGTATTGAGGTTTTCCATGCAAAACTCTATGTTATGTGTGTACACTTCTATGTTTCCTTTCACTTTTCTATTTTTGTAGCTTGAATATTATCATGAAGGTCTCTACTGTAAATAAAAATAACGTCAAACTTTCCACGCAAGTCCAAGATTCCACAAGGACACCTTTTCTACATCAACCACTTGGTCAATTTTTTGTTTACATAACTCCCATTGTTTGTTAAATGAGGAGCACATTCAATTAGACGAACAAGATCCACAAGAGGATATGCATGAACTATTATTTGAGCATGTAGCTTTCAATGCCAGTCTCTGTTTGAGTACAACCATGCGACAACTACATATCCAAAAATTGAAAGACAATTAAAACCTTGTAAAATGTTCTTGGTGGAAAACTACAAAAATTGGTTTCTTATTAGTTGAGATTCATAAAAAAAAACCTTTTCTAAGGATTTAATAGACACTATGATCCATTTTGAATGTGGATGAGTCTTGCATCTATGAGTATGAAAATGAAATTGAGACTCCTACCATTCAACATAGATAGCTTAACCTTACCTCTTTGAAAATTTATCATAAAAAGAAATTACTATACAACTATATATCTTATCAATAATCAAAGCTACACTTTAACATTTTTAAATCTATATAAGTTTTAAGTTTTAAAAATTAAGTATATATTTTATCAATAATCAAACTACAAATATATATCTTATCAATAATCAAAACTACAAATATATATCTTATCAATAGTCAAAGCTACACTGTAACATCTTTAAATCTATATAAGTTTTGAGTTTTAAAAATTAAGTGAGATTCATTTTAAGTACTAAAAATTTACAATTATAAAGAGAAACTAATAGCATTCAAACTTTTCATATTAACAAAAAAAACATTTATTAGAAGTTTTATTCTATAAAATTTCGAGCACGTTAGTACATATTATTTTTTCAGCGAGATGTTTTCATTGATGATTCTAGACTTTGTCTTAACGTAATGTGGGACATGTCATCTATTTAAATTGTTCCTTTTTCTTAGCAAAGTATTTTTCATAAATGATTATATACTTTGTATTGATGTGAGATGTTAGATACAGCATCTATTTAAAAATTGTGTTTTATTTTACAGTTTCAAGAGTGCATATTATTTTTTTCTATGGAGAAACACATTTCCTATAAATTTTATTTATGATAATGTACTTTGTCTTAATGTGATGTCACACATGATGTTTATTTGTTTTTGTTTTAATGTGATGTCACGCATGATGTTTATTTGTTTTTGTTTTGTAGTATCACTAACGTAGATCCAAATCCTAGGGTCTATCAAGCACCGAGAGAGATCAAATCTCTGAACTGCAAACCTCTTCTTAGTTATCCATTGATTTGATTCAAACCAAAAGACACATCTTTTTATTTAAGGTCCACATATAATATTTTTATTATTAATATTTAATATTATTTATGGCCGACATATAATATTTTTATTATTAATATTTAATATTATTTATGGCCGACATATAATATTTTTTATTATTTTTTATTTTGTTAGGAACAAACATTACAGCATTTCTCCATACATGGTTTTAAAACCACATGCAAGGCCCTCCTAAACCATGTACAATAAAACCATGGGTTGCACATGGTTTTAAAACCATGTGCAAGGCCAACATTTTTTTGAGGATAATTCAATTTGTTATTTTTTATTATTTTGTTAGGTAGAAACATTACAACATCTCCCCCATATTGTGTTTTTACCTGACCCACAATTTTTTACAGATAATTAAATTTTTACTTTTTTATTGTTTTGTTAGGTAGGACGATTACAACATCTCCCTCATATTAGATTTATTTTGGCCGACATTTATTTTGGCCTATAATTAAAAAATTTATTTTTTATTAATAAAAATAACGTTACGTAACGTTACAAGATCTCCCCCATACTCGGCTATAGAGTGCCTCTCGACGCAAAGACTATATTTAATTTTTAAAGCAAAATATTTTAATAGTTCATCTTAAGTGATGTTAGACGTAAACATCTTTTCTGATTTTGTTTTTATCATTCATTTGTGAACAATATTTGCAAATAGCCCTTAAAACTAGGTATTGGATTGTTCATGTAGTCTCGACGGGTAGGCCTCTATTTTTTAAAATATTTTTTTTTTGTTTATAGGCTATGGAAGTTGTATATAAATTAAGAAAAAATTTAACGATTTTTATTTATTTAAAAGTGTATAAACTTTGGTTAATTTTACCAATTTTTAAAATGTGAAAGTATAAAATATTTAGCAATAGATTTATAATAATATTTCAAATTGTAAGGATTTTATATTGTTTATATAATAATCTCATGATTTTTAGAGTGAAAAAAATTTACCCCATCAAAATTGGGTGAAACAAGGCTTTAAAAATGCAAATTGGCAAATCTTTTTTTTGAAAAAAACATGGCAAAATAGCTCATGAGCTAAATTTCACCCAAATCACTATAAATCACTTATGTCCAAATACTCTAAGTGGCAATGAGTCCCCATCCTGCTTTTGCTGCCAAATATTTTATGAAGAAATGTACATTTTTGAGACCCCTACCACCAAGGATTTTTGGTCTAGAAACTTGTTCCCATTTGACCCATGGAATTACATAATTATCATTTTTCCCAGACCAAAGAAATCTAGAGCAAATCTTTCAAGATTTTTCCAAAGTATATTTTGGGATCCATGCCAGAGACATCCAGTGGAATGGAATGGATTCTAAGACTAATTTGACCCAAACCAGTCTACCAACTCTAGAAAGCCAGCGATGACTCCATATATATATATATTTTTTTTCTAGCTTTGCCAAAACCCAATTCAAGTGTTCTTTTATGTATCTAAAACTTAGTCTAAATCCTATGTACTTTATCCCATCATCAATAAAGATTAATCTAAAAGGAAAAAGGGAAATGTATCTTTGAAGATCCAAAGCTTCCAAATTAATAGGAGTAAGGGTGTATTTTTTCTCTTTTAGAATCATACCTGTGGCTTTGCTAAAAACGATCAGAATATCTGAGAGTTTTTTATCATCTTTGACTGACCCATCACAGATGATAAGAATGTCGTTCATGGAGAGAAGATGTGAGATGTTGAGGTTGTTTGCAATCCTGATCTCAAAAAAGGAGCCTCTCTTGTTTGCATCAATAATTGCTCTACTGAGACCTTCTGCCACAAGAAGGAAGAGCGACGGATAGAGAGGCATCCTTGTCGGAGGTCTCTTTTAGAAGTGAAGAAAGGGGATGTTGAGCCATTTATCAAGACTACAAAAGGTGCTAAATTTATACAAAAAAAGACCCATTTTATAAAATTGTAAATGAAACCCAGTTGCGTCATGAGGAGCCTTAGATACATCCAACTTACTCTGTCAAAAGCTTTTGAGAGATCAATTTTTAATACTACTTCTTTTAGTTTTATGGATTTTATGTTGTGTAGCCGATGTTGTTATATATATATAATGTAATGTCCCCGGTTTCGACCCCGTTTGCATGATGTATATAATGTAATTAATCATGGTGAGGAGCTCAAGGAAAAAGCCCCACCATCGATTTGGCTGTGTATGTTTCGGCAATGAGGATAATTGCCGATGGAATGTAGTGCTATCCGGCACATTTCAATGTGGCATCATGTAAAACCCGCACATCAATTAATTAAACCACAACCAGCTACGGCCGTGCAACGTTGAATGAAAAGGGCATGATTCCAAAGGATAAGGGGGGAAAGTGTCAAACCTTGGTTATGGGGAAAACCCATGTTTTATAGCCTTGTTGTTTTGCCACCTTTGTTGTTTGTCAACCTCTTTAATGCTCAGCTGGTGGTTGACGAGTTATGGCTGAGGGCATTTATTGCTGAAGTGGTGGTGGTTGTGGGAGGCTGTCAGCCTTACCCAATTTCCCACTCCACCCATGTCTGCCCATTCTTCTCCCTCACGCACTCTTCCTTAGTCAGTTCACTCTACCACGATTTTGGTCTGTTGGCTTCTCATGCAGGGGCCCTGGGCGTTTTTGGGTCTCACGCAGGTTTTCTTCCTCTCCCCACGAGTTGCTGAGTACCCACGAACTGCAAAATCGTGTCCTTCCTGTTGTGTGTGCATCCACGGGCAAAAACGGAGCTGTTTTTCTTCACGCAGGGCCTCCATTGTCTGTTATTTTTCTTGCTGGGTCGGATTGTTTACCCACGTGTAGGTATTCTTCTGTTTGGGGCGCACATAGTGAGCTGAGAGCCGTGATTTTGCATCCACGACTGACTGTGAAGGGCCATTCACGGTTTTGGCTGTCTCACAGATTAGTTGGGTCGTTTTTCCCTGTTGTAGTTTGTTTGCTGTTGTGTTTTTGGGGCTGTGCAATTCGTTTTCCATGTTTTAAGCTGTGACAGCTGATTGGTTTCCTAAGTGCAATGGATAGTCTTTGGACTGTGCTGGCTTGGCTTGGTTGTTGAAAGCCTGTGAAACCCAGCTGTGTTGTTTTGTTGCTTATGTCCCCTTGGCTATGTATAAGCCTGCAATTGACCCTTATTCCGGAGGAATCATGCCCAGCTCGGGGGTGGCAGCGTTGCTAAGAGATTGATGAGCAAGCTGGCCTATGGTTGGGTGGAACGTTGCAGCGACGTAGCTGGTTGTGGGTGAATTCTTCATCAATAGATAAGTGCCGCTGTTTACTGCATCTCTATAATTTATATTGGTGTTAAATGAATTATAATGAACATGGAGATTGCTGGAATGTGTGTGTTGCTTCCGCTGTATGAATGAAAATAAATGCATCTGTGTATGCTTATTTCCAGCATTGATTTCATTTGATTTCTGTTTATGTTCATTGGGCATTTTGCCCCGGCTGTGTTTGATGCATTCGTCGCGTCCTCTTCGCTGGTTGAGGGCTGGGGACGTGACATATAAAGTCATCAAATTGATATCTAAATTAGATTTTATACACATTTGTCTTCTCACCAAATTGTTTGATTGTTTTCTTTTATTTAAATAAAATGAAAAACCAGAGATGGGAGATGAAATATTCATGGACTACACACTTATATTTTTTAACTTATTGGTTGGTATATTTTTTAAGATAAGCATTTTTGTTGGAGAAATTTTATTTATAGAAATTTTTGAAAAAAAAATAAATTGAAAATATAATATGAAATGAAAAAGAAGGAGATCATATGTAATTTTATAAAGGACTTAATGAAGAAAGACAAAGTTTGATTTATTGTACCTTACAAATGTAAAGAATTACTTAATTTTTTTTAGAATTATATGTATGTGCTTAAAAAGATTTAATAGAAGTAGCTATATATATTCATATTTATGATGAATTAAATAGTTAGGATGGTCAATATTATAACAAATATTTTGAAATTGCATTTTTTTTTGTTATTGACAAAGCGGTGGAACCCTCTGGCTAACAGGGTTGCCATTGGCTAAGTAACCACGAACCAGGGGCATCTAAGCCATCAAAATCACCTGGGGATCGCACTTGGCCTGGACTGCACCAACCCTTAACATGGTTGGATTTTTTGGTATCCAACAGGATTAAAACATGCAACCTTTCAGCTTAGGGAGCATCTTAACCATACCCCGCCACCAATTGTTTTACATCTCGCGGATATTTTGAAATTGCACTTTAATATAAGTGTAGGTAATGCATTATATAAGAAAGTAATCTTTACCTTTAATTCTCTTAATATCACAAAGATACAAATTATTTCATCTTATAACACTTTAAAAATTATATATATATATATTCTTAACATATCAATAAGCCATAAGAAAATATACTTGGAAAATATGCATAAACCATTTTCATGTCCCCAATTTGCCACCCATATATATCTATTCTTGAGTTTTAGCAAAAGTAAAAGAAACATTTATTTATAAAAATATAAACTAAACACAAAATGTAAGGTTTTCATCTAGTTTTTAAATTATTAGCACCTTTAATTTCACAATTGATAAGGTTGTAATTTAGAAAGGATGGGCGAACACATCCATTATGAGCAACATTGTAAAACCAAATGAATAATTTGTTGAAAGACGGCTAATCATGCTTTGGATCCCTCTTAACGGATATAATTTTTACCTAGACTAAAAGGGACTTGCATTCCCACTCAACAACATGATAGGTAGCAGGATGGTTACAATAAATTATTGTATGATCTCTACTTTCTGTAAAAGAAAATGTCATTCAGGATTAAAAAAATAACAAAAACAAACAAGATGAGAAATTTTATTTAGAGGCAATTGTACAACATACCAAAATATATAGAGGTAAAAAGTGAAAAATAAACATCAAAGTACATGAAGCATCCTGTGCTCTTCCACATTAAAAAGGATTCTCAAATACATTCATTGTTTGATTACATTAACAATATAACATTCATAATGCAATAAAATACTTTCAACAACCTTTTAAAAATAACATTCATTTAGACTTGATTTCTACTTACACGATTAACTTGCTATGATACAATGAAAAAATATATAGAGATAAAAAGTGAAGAATAAACATCACAGTATATGGAGAATCTTGTGCTCTTCCACATTAAAAGAGATTTGGTTACCCTAACAGTTTGATGATGATTCATGACTGATCAATTGATTACTAAATAACAATAACATAAAATTAATTAAAGTTAAACAAGGAGATTACATTCTTTAACTTGACATATGCATGACCGTATCTATTGGTTGATGTCAAATTAATATTGGTTCTATTGCTGCTCAATTATCTCAACACATAATTCTTCTAAAATCTCTACCTATCCATAAACTAAGATAAATTTGTTTGTAACTTGGATGATACAATCCAAGAAACTGTTCTAGTTTCCATGCATTCCAAATTTTCTCCTATACTATGTGTTGAATTGTTATGCACCAATTTCAATTTTCCCCTTACCCTATTATAGTAATTGGTTGTGTTATATTTGAGCAATTGTCTATTTGTAAATTTTCACATTAATACCTCATGTATATTTAAGTATTCTTGCTCCTTTCTATTATTTAAAAAAATGAAATGAATGCATGTCATATTTATTCTAAAGTTACAAATTGGAAGCACTCAGCCTTCTCATTTATACTCTTTTTATTCAATCCATATCTTCTCCGTGAATATTAAATACATCATTTAGGGAAAGGTTGTGTGGGCCACCCCTTCTTTACATTGGATAGTGCTAGGGTGGTGTTGAGGCCTGGAAAATCCCAGGTAACAATAGTAGGGATTCTCCCCAATAAACGTTCCCAAATAGCTCGTTATTGTTTGGTATGGGGAATCCGTCCATTTTACGGTCCGATTACCGTAGGTCAAGTAACGATTTAAGCTTGCTTTTACCGGTTGCGGCCCGGTCCACCGTTTAAGTGTATTTTTAGTTTTCTTTTATATATGATATGCAAGTGCCTATTCTAAGTGAAAACGATAGAGACAACAAAGAGTTCACGATGTGATGCGCAGGTTCTTACCTCTCGTCTTATTACCTCTTTTGCTTCTAAACCACAAACAAATAACACCTATGCTAAACTAGCTAATTCTATCTGAACTATCCCTAGGGAGCGAGATTAAATTTAATGGTGAGTAATGTACTGTAAAACATGCATAAAGAATATTACAGATAGTTGTTCATAATTCTGAATACATGAATACATGTAGAAAGATAAACATAGAGATAGCTCATTCTAATTTAAACATTCATTACTCGATATACTGCATAAGTTTCATAAAAATAACAGGAAATCATTCATAACATGGAAGTAATTCATAAGTCAGAACGATCTCACAACTCGTAGAATGAGCTTAAACAGAAGTAATTCAACATTCAACCAATCTACAGCATGCATTTGAAACTTCACAACTCCTTCTCCAACAGAAAATATGGCTTCTTTATTATAAAAGGAAATAGTTCTTCTTACAATAACTTCACAAAAGATAGCTTGGAAAAGTCCTTCCCTTCATAGACTCTACCTATACTTATACAATTTGAAATTTCTTTTGGTCTTCCAACCTTTTAGACTTCCTCTACAAATCGGTTACAAAATTGACTTTGTCTCCTAGTGAGCTCGCTAATTTAGGAAAAATATAAATATTACAAAATATGTGTCAATAAAACAAACATTCTAGGTAGGCCTAGCCACCTCATTAATAAACTGCTCCCATGTATTTGCATCTGCCACTATTATCTTAAATTATGATGGCTCTAGAAATCTAATAGCGACCTCATGCTTGGCCACTTGATATTTTATATTAGCCATCCTGGCTGGAAGCAATCGAAGTTGATATTCTAATAGGTGGTTGCTTACTACTGCCTGGGAAATTACATTCTTGAGTGTTGAAATATTGTAACTTTGAAGAATATTCTATATGTATTTCTTTGTGGTCTCCGATGGTCCTACCGGGAGAACCACTTGTATTACTTTGTACCCCGATGCTCCTAATCAGAAGAACTAATAAGAGTCATGAGGCAGTCCCCTCTAATTGTAATGGTGGGTCATTAGCACCCCAGTGTGGTTACTTGAGCCTACATGTGTAACTCGAGCCTACATGATTAACTCGAGCCTACATGACAGATGAGTTAACTTAAGTGAATGAATGAATATAAATAGAGGTGTAGTGCTCCTCATTTGTAACACACACTCTCACTTGAGTAGCGCACTTATGGAGGAGAGAAGTAGTTGGAGAAGGAGGAGGATCATGTTTTTGATCTCCTTGTTGGTTTTACCTTTTTACCTTTTGGGGGCATCTATATTGAGGAAGTTTTTGCTGGGTTTTTCCCAGGATAAATCTGTGTTGTTCTTGTGATACTGTTTCTTTCAGTGATCCTGTTTATATGCTTTTGTTATGAAAAATGAAATGATATACTGATGTCTTAGCTAAGCATATGAAAATTCAACATGGTATCAGAGCTAACCTGAATAGGACAGCTTTCACAAGCTATAGAAGCTAGGGCTTCTTACTTTTTGGTTCTCTCTCCACAATCAATCAGCAAAAGAATGCTAGGCTGACTCTCCATTGAAGGGTGCATCTTTCTGTCGAAGCGGAATTTGATTCCGAGCATTTTCAGCTTTCGGTGCGGGAAATTAGGGCTTATTTTGGAAGAGGAATTTTTGAGTGAGCCTGGAATAGGATTTTTCTCCTCATCAAAATCGAATTTTAGAGACCTGGATCAAGATTTTTGGTTGGGTGAAACTCCGGGAAAGTCAAACCCTAGTTTGACCCCGAGCTAGAAAAACCCTAAATACTAAAATTGCTATGTTTTGGTACATTCACTATATACCAATATTTGCAAAGGCTCAGGATTTGAAACTTGCAAAGGCTGAAGATAAAATCATTATGTACACTGTGTCCAAAATTCAGCCTCATATTCGCTATATTCTGGGAGATGTGATCCGTCAAAGTTAGGGTTCCAACCTCGTCCAAAATTCATCCCTAAACAAGACACCTGGGGAAAATTTCCATAGCGTGGGCTATAGAGGTCCAAATTAAATTCCTGAAGATTTTCTAGAAATAGAATAGACTTTACTTTCTGTGGTCCTAATTTCAAAACCAAAAGATGAAACAGTGACACGTGGCAGGCTGTACAACTTCGTTGTTCTAAACAGTCCTGAAACAGGTCACCTTGGGAAAATGATCATAAATCCCAATTGGTGAAACCAATTCTGATGAAACTTATGATGTTGGATCAGGAACATGTGAGGTTACCTTAGTGCAAAATTTCAAACACAGAGGAGCTGTAATTTCGGAGATATAACAGAAGCAGTGATAGGCATTTCTGCAGAAGAAATTGGAAAACTAGGGCTTCCTATTCCGAGAGCTTTCCTCCACTATTTTCAGAAAAGGAGTACATTGGACAGCTCCATTTGAAGAGATATATCTTTCTATCCAATCAGATCTAAAATATTCCAAGTTTTTAAAATTAGGGTTTCTCTGACAAACCCTAGATCAGTCAGCTCCGAAAGCAGGACAGACACCTCAAATCGGTAAGATCTAATCTTTTGCTATTTGAATTTGAGGTTCTCATTTCAAAGTGATATATCACATCAGCTTGTTGATAAGCTTGGTGAAGTTGACAACTTCCAAGCATGGAAGTATTTGATCTCTCTGAAGAAAATGAATTGGACACCTACATGAGTAGAGAGGCCCCAGTTCCATACGGAGATGAGGCTCAAAGCCTTACACAAGAAGAACTTGATCAAGGCCAAGAAGATCATTATTGATTCAATCACGGATCAACTTGTACCACAAGTGTCATCCCTAAAGACACCGAAGATGTTTCATTCCTTGATCAAGCTATTTGAAGATAAGAACATAAATCAAAATATGGATTTAAGAAAACAGTTGAAGAATGTGAAGATCCAGAATGCAGAACATCTTGAAGTAGTAGAAGAAGAAGTGGAGAATGCAAAAGTGGTGATAGGCAGCTTGAATGGTCTCCCAAGATCATGGGATTCATTCATGCGAAGAATGTATGCCAGAAGGAAGTGATTACTTTCAGTTGAATTTGGGAAGAAGAAGAAGCTCGACTCATAAGAAGAGAAGAAGAAGATGGGAGCAATTGAAGATAAAGCTCTCACCATTCAAAGAAGATCCCTCAAGCGATGAGGAATGTGAAGAACTCAATTCTTGAAGAACCTCTTATCCATCTTATCATTTAAATAAAGAATGATGATGTCATGAATGAAGAAGATGATGAAGCAGAATGATCAAGATGGAGTTTACCCACGAAACAAATAAAAGATAAGTATTCAATTGTCACTTCATGATATTGTTTTGTTATACATTTGATTATATTCAGTTGATGTGTTATGCATGATAGATTGTTTGCATTAATGACTGTATACTACTAATATGTGTGTGATGGG